>MU745144.1:1681-33983 GCA_026770625.1 Nicotiana glauca
TTGATTTTTGAATCCTTGATTCCCTGATTTACTATGTGTTAATTGATTTACCGTGTTCTTGCCTTATTTAAGCTAGCCGTGTGTTTTAAAGCTTCTTTCCTTAATTAAAACCCCTATGTATTTACCCCTTATTTGTATGATATGTACAATATGCTTACTTGATCTCCGTCCTTAAATAACTCTTTCCCTTTACCGTTCAAATTTGGATTCCTCAATTAAAGGTATTTTCTGCTACTGATTGATTCTAATTGATACATGGTTATTTTCTTACCTTGTTCCCTGCCTGATTTCAAACTATAAATGCTCTCCTCCCTTCTCTTTGAACACACACGAACACAGAACGCAATTTGAGTTCACAAGTCACTCTCACTTAAAAAACTCTCTCTCTTTTACTTGTGCTGTTGTGGACTTGTTTGCTCTACTTTCCCCTGCACTCTTTTGCTTCTCTACTGGTATGTCTCAGTTAGTTTACATGCTTCTACCACAATGTGTTTACTTCTTCCCACTTCCGTCCAGTTCTTTTAGTTGACATTTGTTTCTAGCATATTATAACATGTTCCCCCTTTCCTTTGTAATCCAGTATTTAAATTATGGATGCACCCTGTCAGTTGCTTGTCATGAATTTGATACTTTATGAATCCCAAACTCTCATACCCCTTTATATGTGAGTTATGGTTCAGGGCATGACAACACTCTAATATTGTTGTCCATGATTCTGGATTGGATTCTTTGAATCCCAAACTCAATTAGTTCTCATTCCCTTCCCCCTTTATGTGTTTTGAGCTTTAGACTTGGGTCTGGCAGTGTCCTAATCACTGACCAAACCCTGACCTGACCTTCAAGGGTTTGCTCTTAATGTGTTTGACCAAGCAGGTGATCAGGGGTGTGCCAGCCTACTTTGTGGCTAGGTATGACCACTACCTGTCATGGCTCCCCAATCCCCCTTTCACTTTGCACTTACTCTTAGCTATTAAGTTCTGCCCCTCTCTTGCAAGCCATGCTTTGGGATCCCCTGATCTCCCTCTAAACTTGGATGCCTGAAAGCTGGCTCTTTCACACTGCACTGTTTCTATTCTAATGGTATCTTGGGTGTAAACAATGCCGGGAATCCCTGAGATTCCTTGGAACTTTGAAATACCCTGGATAAAGAGAAGGCTTTGGAAATCTGGATCCTAGAAGTGGCTCAATCGCATATTATTAGATATTAAGGTTGAATTAGACTGCTCGGATCTAGCTGTTAGCTTCTGATGTATTTTTTTTCTATATTCCTGGTTTGTAATAACTTGTATAAACTCGGGGAGTATAGTAAAGGGATGTTGGAGGGGTCTTTACTTTCTTGCATCAAAAGGGTAGAAATCATGATCTTAGGACTTTATTATTTAACCATCTAGAGATCCTGCCTATAGGACCGTTTTAATCACATAGAAAGCATGTCTATAGGACTTAACGCTCACTTTCTGCAATTATGCATATAGAAATCCTGCCTATAGGAGTTAATTTTCTGCAAATTTATAGATATCATGCCTATAGGATGTGCATACGCATGACACTAGGCAAACTTTAGGATTAATAAACAAGCATCCGTCCACAAGTTTATTAACAGGTTCGGTAATCAATAACTTGTAGATATCATGTCCATAGGAGCTTCTTTTGAATCAAACTCGCTTAGCCTGTTTAACATCAGTAGCAATTGATTAGCCATTTCTTACATGCCTAAGTCAGTACATGTTTTCCAAAACGTAGTCTCTAATAAAAACTTATTTCAAATCAGCGTCTACTTTTCCCTAAAAATCTATTTCTTTAACTAGCATATCTTTTTTGAAACTGCTTCTTTCTAATATTCTGCCCAAACGTGTTTTCCAACTCAATTCCTGTCTTTCAAACTCGTCATTTTAAATCAGTTCTGCAACTCACTCTTTTCTTTAGATAACTCTGTCCCTTCTGGAATTTTCAAAACTTTTTTTTGTGTTTAATCGCTATTAGGCAATTTGTTTTCCCTTTTTGAACTAGTCTCTAAACGT
Organism: Nicotiana glauca; assembly: GCA_026770625.1. NCBI lineage: Eukaryota > Viridiplantae > Streptophyta > Magnoliopsida > Solanales > Solanaceae > Nicotiana > Nicotiana glauca. The sequence goes on from MU745144.1 coordinate 3,703, forward strand.
CTGTAGTATACCTTTTTTCTTCAAAACCCTTATGCATAATTATCTTCTAAAACCAGTACTTTCTTAAATCAACTCGCGATTAATTCAGTGCCTTAATCTCTGACAATTGTATTCGAGTTGCCTAATACAGAGTTTCTGTCCAAATATATGTGTTGAACCAGTCCGCTCACTGCTTAATTTTAATCTAAGACTAAATCAGTATTTGTCAAGACATGTTAAACTATATGATTATTTGATTTCTGGGGGTTTGTTTGAGCCATATTTGCTTGTTTATTCTTCCCTTTATTTGATACTTGTTTTGAATGTCGATTTAGAATTTTATCCTTTGAACTCCACAAAGGCCTCCATCCCTTTCTTTCCTTTTAGGATTAGAAGTCCTAATATCCCGGAACTAATAGGATTAGGATGGGTATTAGCATGCGATAAGTAAACGATACCGTTCCGCGCTTTAATACCTTAATGGGGTGGGAAGGGTAGACATGGAGATAATGATTACACGATAACACTATGTGTATAATTGGGTACCAGTGTTGTGCGGATGATCTATGTAATGTATAAACCTAGGACTCTCCTCTCCTTTTATTAGTTTAACAATTTTTTTTGAACTTTAAAAGCTGCTGCACTTTCAACTTCTGTTTCTCACACGATTTTTTGGTTTGCTTGCACTAATTGCTTGATTTCTTCCCTCTACTTGCACATTTCTTTTACAACTAAACTGCTCCCTTTCTGAATTTCAGCACTTCTTTAACCTTTTTGTGCTTCCTGTTATACTTGTTAGTTTATTCGCATTTGCATTTAAAGTCATAATTATAGCATGGCCGGGAACCACACTAGTGGATCTTGAGGGGTGCCTAACACCTTCCCCTCGAGATAATTTCAATCCCTTACCCAAGACTCTGGTCTGCATCTTTAATTTTTCTAAAAGTGTCCTAATGCACTATAATCATTAGGTGACGACTCTCCAAACTCCAAAAACCCAATTCCCAAGCGGGATAAGAGTTGTCTTCCCGAATGTCATGAACCCGATTCCGCGAGGAAAAAGGGGGCGTCGACAGGGTGGGGTGTTCTCCTCCGCTTGTGCATAGGGTAGGCTTGCCATGTTCATGTTGGCATATATCGTCGGGATCATTACTATTCCATATTGTTAGATTGTTGATGCTGTCAATTCCTTTATATTGATCGAGCACTTCCTCAAATTCAGCGGGCAGCGTAAGATTACCCTTTTTTCTCTTCTTTCCTTGAACACTAGTGTTTTTGACGTGCGTAGCATGGCATATTCCACTCTTCGTGTTGTTTATGTTCCTTCCCCTTCTCCCTCCTCGTCCGTCAGTGGCATTGCTAGAGATGGGGCAGTATTGTTTTGGGCTTGTTCTATGTTGGAGTAGCTCATGTGTGGAGGGGGGTTGTGGGGGGTGGTTGTTGTGGAATAATGGAAGGTTCATTCTTAAAGGGATTGGGGTGCTTTGGGTGTTCCTCTGGAGACGGTTCCATGGGGATGAGTGAGCCCCCATGGTTGGGTGTTGGAGGTTTGGTTGGGGCTGTGGGTGCATTAGGGTTAGCCATGGGTGGTTGGCTATATTGTCCAACCTAATCCTTAGTCCCTCTGTTGCAATTTGGGCTAGGTAGCTTGGGTTTTCTATTTGTATTATAATGTCCATCTCCTCTAGGTGTAGTTTCATATTCAGGGAGAATCCTGTTAGGCTGTATTCCATCCATGATAGTGGTGTGTGATTCATTGCTAGTGGAGGAGTTGCATACACTAGTGGTTGGCTTTGTCCTAGTGTTTGGTTGTTCATCTATTGAGCTGCTTGATTGCGTGACCATACGTTCCTCCTGTGGTTTCTTTGATGCCTCCTGTAGAAGTTGTTTGTGGGTAGTCTTGGCATCTTTGGTAAGTTATTGGTGATAGTGGTTTAGGTTTTGTTTAGTTTGTTCTAAGTCTTTGTTTTCATAGGCTGGTGGGCTTAAGTATGTTGATGCTTTAGGTCTTGAATGTGCATTGTTTTTTGTTGCGGGGGGAGGGGGGGTAACGTAAACTAGGAGTGTGCTAGGGTTTGTACTATGATTGTTGGTATTGATGTGAAGTTTGGCTGCTGAGGATGTAGTATCTGCAGTGGTCAGATTCTTATTGTCAACATTTAATGCGTTTTTGACATCTTCTTGGTTGGAGTAAAGGTCAACTTCCATTGATCCCTCATCATAGGCAGTTATGCCATTTTGTTTTGCCATGCTATCCGTTGGTTTTGTTGGATTAGCATATGGTTTGGTGTTTTCATTGCATGGACCGCTGGATATTGCTGGGGTGGGAGGGCTTTCTAATGCATTAAAGGTTCCAGGTCTTTGGTTATTGAAGGAGGGTGTTTGTGTCATTGGTAATTTGGTGTAACTTAGTTGCTTATGGCTAATATCCGTAGGGTACTGTGGTTGTGTCATATTAGATTGTACCGTGTCTAATTTGTCATTAACTAGTGCATTTAATGCCTTAAATTGATTTCTATTGCTTTTCTCTGGATTTGTGCTATTGTCCAGTGTGTTTTGTTGTGTTTCCTTCCTCCTAAAATCCTGTCTTTGGTGTGGTGTTTGGCTAGCGTTTGTGTTCCGGAGTTCATTGTGGGGCGTCATTTTTCCTTGCATTTTTTGTTCCTGTTTTGTATGTCGTTGTGCAGGGGGGCTCAGCCTTTCCATTTGATCCTGTCTTGGCTTAGTTTTTTTATGGGTTACTATGGTCCAACGATCAATATCTTCTGCTAGGGATATGATCCCATCTTTGTTTTGTTGAATCCCTTTTAACACAGTAGCCTTTGAGGTCGTTGGTTGAGGGCAGTTGGTTAAGGTGTGACCTAGTTTGCCACAATGGAAACAAAGCATATTGAAGCCTTCATATGCAATTCTTTGATAATGGCGTCCAATTATAACATGAGTTTTGAGAGGGCTTTCTATAGGTGCTAGGATACAAACTCTTGCGTATTTGCCCCTAGTAGCTGAGGCAGTGCCTGCATCAATCCTTAGTAGCTTCCCTTGTTTAGATCCTATTTTTGAAGGATTTCATAGTCGTAAAATTCTGTTGGTAGTTATGGTAGCCTGGCCCAGATGGCTGAGTAAATTTGTGAGGTTGCTGAAGCTACGAACTTTGGTTCCCATTTTCGGACTGTGAGAAATTGATTTCCAATGAACCATGGTCCTCCATGGAGAGCTTTGTCGTAGTTTTCTGAGCTTATGAACTTAATTAGGTAGTAATCGTGTCCTAGGTCTATGAGTGTGATGTTCTCCGTTGGTTTCCATATGGCTGTTATTTTGTTTTGGAGGAAAACATAGCTTACCTTCCTACCAAATAATTTAATGATAACAGTATTGGTCCAGTTATTGTAGATCCTTTATTTGTCTCTGTGTGTGATAGGGATGAAGTTTTCGGATTCATAGTGGTTCTCAGTTTCATCAGATGTGTCATGGCCGTCCACAGATTTCTGCACTGCTATTTGGTTTTGGTGCTGTGTTTCTGCCAGATTTCCTTTTAATTTGTGTAGGAATGAGCTTGTCTGTACCTGGTTTTCCTTAGCTGAGACTTGTGTGTTTATGGTACTGGTGGGTTCATTTGGTTGATCTTGGTCCATCTCCATTGTTAGATCGTTATAACTTGTTCCTGCATCTGTAAGCTTAGAGTCGTTTATATGTTCATTTAGAGGTCTGAGTTACTTGGTTTCCTATGTGTGTTCTTCCTCTTGTTTGCTGAGTGGGAGTTTTATTTTGCAGATTTTCGTCTCTTCTTTTTGTTCTAGAGAGAAGCAGGAGCTTCTCTTTCTAACTTCCTTTCATTTTTCTATTGAGATTTTGTTTTGTGAAATTTTATGAAACTTTCTGTTTTCCTTTTTCTTAATTCGAATTATATTTACAATATTATGAGATATAAACTTATTGTAACGAGATAAGCCAAAAACTTCTATAAAAGAAGTTATTATTCTACAAGCTCCATCATAAAATTTTTGAAAAGTATGAATCATAAGTTGTCTATGGACTGTGGGAGAATGAAGGAATATGATTAGTTCTCTATTGTTTTTTTCTTTTTTGAAATTGAGGAATATTTTTATATTCCGTCGTATAAATGAATTACACGTTAACTGGTTTGAAAAAATTCTAGGGTGATGGAAATTTTTGATAAGAAATTGGGGATATATTGCTTGTTTTGCTTTATTATTACTGAATTATGAATACTTTTAAATTGATTTTGCAATATTGTTCTTTCCTCAACGCGTAAATATTTTATTGTCCGTTTCTGATTCACAGGTGAGGGTTGTAATCTTAAAATATGGCACTATAGCTCTCTATATGCATTGAAGGGTTACCTATAAAAGACAACTAAAAAAGAGATCGCTATATATAGGATTCGTTATGGCATGGCTCCAACTTTGAGAAGGTAAATTATTTTTCCTTAGGTTCATTAGGGTTCCAGCTTTGACAAGGTAAACGTTGTTAGTTTATAATTTAAGGTAACTTTCATTCTTCATCTTGCTTTTGTAATTATTATAATTTTATTTTCTATATATTGATTTGGATAGTCTGAGCTCTTTATATATGAAGCGTTTATATATTGAATTTTCTTACGAGCCAACGAGGTACAAACAAAATATACATGTTTACATGTATAATAATAAACGTTTTGTTGAGGATTTTAAGATGGAAAAGTCTTAAAAAGAGGGTGAATGGGAAATGAAGGGAAAATGAAAATTTTAGTAAAATTTTAAGTTTTCCTCTCTTTTTAATGAGACATTCTCCCTTATTGGTAGGAAAAGGAGTTTGGTCGGTTTATATACAAATGCACTTCATGTAGCTCTTAAAGAGTTAAGAAAAAGAAAAGCCTCACGCCGTTGTCGTCGTCGCTTGCTCGGCTCGGCTTCGGTCAATTGATTGATTAATTTTTTAGACCAAATTTGTTTGTTAATAGTGAATATTAACTTAATATTGTCCGTATTTGTAACGGATATTTTTCAATCCGTAGTTTCTTCGGCCAAGTGCATTGGCAGCCTAGTGTTTGATCATCAAGTGCTTATTCCACTATGTTAAGTGCTTTTTATTTTGCAGCTTGTCTTTTTTATTACAGGTCCTTGAAGAATGGCAATGAAATCATATTTGGAGAAAGAATGTATCCCTATAAGTAAAAATTTTGGCAATTTGCTTTTCTTTTGTACAATCAAACAAATGTATGTTTAAAATGTTATTGATGATTAAGAATTAATAATATGTAAATATAAATTTGTAAAATTAAAATAGGATAGCGTGCAATCATAAAACAAAAGATAAGTACACGATGACCAAATACTTTTTTTCCCAATTATTAATGTATTTTGATATTGAGATATGACTTGTAAATACCTAAATCATTAAGGCTTTAACTAACTTAAATTATTGCGTCACGAAGAATATTAAATATTGTTGCCTTTTTTTGGTATACAAAAGATATTCGTGCGAGGCACGAACATAGACACTAGGTAATTAGGATATAAGAAGGGAATAGGTAAATGGGCTTGAATTTAGAAAATTGGGTTGGACTATGTCTTTTGGGTTTGAATTTAGGCTAAGAAGACCAAATAATATAATGTATCTATAAAGTGTAAAAATCTCTCTTAATTAAAATAAACTAATATAAAACTAAATACTAAAAATGAAACTAATTTTTATATTTTATAGTGCTATACATATACTAATTGAATTTAAACTAAAGATAAAAAATATATTTGTAATTTTTATTTTTATTATAAAATAAAGTAAAAGAGTCAAAACTATTTAAAATAGTGATATTAAACCTAAACTAAATATTTAAATGCTAAAATGAGTAAAATCTTGGGGAGGGTAAAAAATTACATACCTACATCGATAACCTTAGTATCAAGTCCCCTGCCAGTTCTAGTCCTGCAATCAAAGCTTCATACTTTGCTTCATTGTTAGTTAAAGGAACAGTAATGGCTTGCCTGAGGGTTTTCCCCGAGGGCGTGACTAATAATATACCAAGACTAGACCCTTTTACGCTGGGAGCTCCGTCTGTAAATAAGGTCCAAACCCCTGATGTTGATTAAGGCACCATTACTGCCTCTTTGGTTTCCAAAGGCAGCAATCCCGGACTGAAATTAGCCACAAAGTCAGCCAAGACTTGTGACTTAATTGTAGTCTTTGATTTATATTCTATGTCGAATTCACTCATTTCGGCGACCTATTTGGCCAATCTACCCTAGAGCTTGGGTTTGTGAAGGATGTTTCACAAAGGGAAAGTTGTCACCACGGCTATCGGGTGATATTAGAAGTAGGGCCTCAACTTTCGAGCAGCGACTATGAGAGCTAAGGTCAATTTCTCCAAATGCGGGTAATGAGTTTATTCTCCCGTTAAAATTTTACTAACATAATATATGGGAGATTGCATACCTTCGTCCTCACGGAATAAAATTGCACTTACTACAACTTCCGAGACCGCGAGGTAGAATAAAAATGTTTCACCTTCTTTTGGTTTTGAAAGTAATTGAGGGCTTGACAAGTACCTTTTCAAATCCCTCAAGGACTGCTGGTACTTCGGGTTTCATTCGAAATTATTTTTCTTTTTGAGCAGCGCGAAGAAACGATGACATTTTTCTGATGACCAGGAAATGAACCTGCTCAAGGTTGCTGATCTCCCCGTGAGCCTTTGAACCTCCCTCACGTTCAACAATTGGTTCTTGTCGGGATTTACCTCAATTCTCCTTTGCGATACCATAAATCCAAGAATGTGCCAGAGCTGACTCCGAACGCGCGTTTTTCGGGGTTAAGCTTCATATTATGCTTCCTTAGGATATCAAAGCTTTGTTTCAGATGCCTAAGGTGATCACCTGTATTCAAAGACTTAACGAGCATATCATCTATATAAGAATCCATAGTTCTTCCTATTTGTTTTTCAAACATCTTGTTCATGAACCGCTGATAAGTGGCTCTAACTTTCTTTAACCCGAAGGGCATTACACTGTAACAATATGTACCAAAATTTTTTATAAACGAAGTTTTTTACTGACCTTCCGTGTTCATCTTAATTTGGTTGTACCCGGAATAAGCATCGAGGAAACTCATTAACTCGTGTCCCGGCCGTTGCATCAATCATTTGATTGATGTTTAGCAGGGGAAATGAATCTTTTGGGCACATCTTATTAAGATCTTTATTATCTACACACATGCAAAATTTGTTGTTCTTCTTGGGAACTACAACTACATTAGTTAGCCAGTCAGGATACTTTACCTCTCGGATTGACCCAATGTTAAGTAAGCGAGTTACCTCATCTTTGACGAATTTATTCCTGACTTTGCAATACAATATTTCTTTTTTCTTACTGGAGGTATGTTGGGGTCACACTTAACTTATGTCGGGGTACTTGTCATATCCGCATGTAACCATACAAAATAATCGGCCTTAGATTTAAGAAATTCAATAAAGCCAGACCTGAGTTCGGGGTGCAGTCTTGTCCCCAAGTGGAATTCCTTTTCTAGGAATTCTTTGAATAATGCAACTTGCTCAAGCTCTTCCGTTGTGGATTTCATTTCATCCGCCTCTTTTGGAACCTGGAAATATCTTAGCACCTGATAATATTCTGAAATTTTTGCCCCCGATCAACGTCATCTAGTTTGGGAGAAGGTGCCGGCTCTTGTAGTTGCTGTCCCGTGTGTCCCTTTCCTTTGATACTTGAGGCTGAAATTGCGTTCATATCCTTTGCCGCCGCTTGGTCGCCCCTCACCTGTTTAACCCCATCGGGCAGTTGGAAACTTTAGTAATTGATGATATATTGATGGTACAACTTTCATCTCATGCAACCATGGCCTTCCAAGAATAATGTTATATCCCATATCATCGTCTACCACTTCGATAAGGTTGTTTTCATTACCCTTTCGGCATTCGTGGGAAGCAAAATTTCTCCTCAGGTTGTCACGCTAGCGAGGTTGAATCAGGTGAGTAGTTTTGTGGTCTGAATGATGCTTGAGTGAGTTTAGCTTGCTCCAATAATCTCCATTGTATGGTGTTAGCCAAACTTCCTGGATCCACTAAAACACGTTTAATTTTAAAATCTAGCACATTTAAAGATATTACCAATGTGTCATTGTGTGGTAGCAGCAATCTGTTTCCGTCCTCCTCCGTGAAAGTGATATCGTCTTCGATGACTTCCCGAAGCCTCTTGCTATGGTTTATTGAAACTTTTGTCTTTTTTTGCTGCCGAGAAGGTGACTTCATTGATTTTGTTCCCTCTGGAAATCATGTTGATCGTTTGACGGGGATGGGGGGTCTTTTCCTACTTTTGAGGGTTTCGCATTGTCTCGGTCATAACCATAATTATTCTTAGCTCGATCACTTAATAATTCTCTGAGATGACCATTGTTTAATAGTGTTGCCACTTCTTCTCGGAGATGTTGGCAGTTCCTAACCCGGTAGCCATTCGTCCCGTGGTCTTCGCACAAGTTGGGATCTCTCTAGCTGGGATCACATATTGTTAGTTTCGAAAATCGTGCTTCTTTGATATTTCTCATGGCTGAAACCAACTCTACTACGCTGAAGTTGAAATTGTATTATGATAGCTTGGGATAGGAAGGATCCCGCAACCCTGACGCTTCTTTATCCTGCAATGATCTATTATTCCGACTATAATCAGTCTTTCTGTTAATGGAAAACCCGTCCGCTATCCGAAAGCCTCCGCTACGACCTTCTGTCCATTCGTAAGTCAAAAACCGGTCCCTTAAAAGTCATCTGTCCATGTCAAAATTGTCTTTTAATTTTTCTCTGTTCTTCTCCCGTCCTTTGGTTGACGATGGAAATCCAACTTGATTATCTTCGATCCTTATCTTTGATTCGTACCTGATCACGCTCAACTGAGTTACACAAAAGACTAAGCGGACGTTGCAAATATAATCTGAGTATTATTTCCCAGAGTCGAACCACAGGGAATTAACCTATCAATTACTATTGTCGGATTCACTAAATTCACACAATCTATTTTCCCAAACTTTCTGATTCACAATGGCTAACACCTAAAGACTGAAATTAATTAATAGCTGAAAATTAACTAAACTTGATGTGTAAACAGTAGAAATAAAGTCAAAGGCAATGGTTTCCCCCGTTAGTAATTTCCTTGGTTGTGTATGTCTTATAACTACGATTTAGTTGTCTCTAACAATCATGAACGCTCAAGCTATCACAATTCTTTCTCAAGTAATTATGATAATCTACTAGACGCACTCTCTCAAGCTACGCTAGCTAATTTCACAATACAGTTAACTTAGATTGCACCCGGGGTTTCGTTATCTCTAGTCCAACCCCTAAACACTCGGTTATGACTCTCGTCTATACTCCGGGAGTGATGTTATTCATACAATTACCTAAATATGCACTCTCTCTCAAGTAGATACATAATAAATAGGAACGGATAATTGAGGGCCCTTTCAACTAATCCACAATCAAAACATAGATGAGCAACTAGAGATTAACAACCAAATCCAATTATATTAATAAAACAATCAAGTCATCCCCAATGGGTTCCACCAAAACCTTAGATTAAGGTTTTAGCTACTCATAACAATGGGGGAATAAACTACTAAAAGATTCATAATCATAAATTGCAAGAAAAATAAAGAAGAATAAGAGTAATGATGCTTTGGGTGATCTCTCACACTTATTTTCCTTGCCAAAGTACTCTCTAAAACATTACATGCCTCCTTTGGGCAAGTTCTATTGTTTAAAATAGGGTTTTGGGCTAAGAATTCCGTGTTTTGCACTTTAGTCCCTCAAATTTTCGCCTCCTGCCGCGGTCCTACCGCGGTTACGCCAAGACCGCGGCCAAATCACCTCTCAGGATCTGTAACATCTTCCTGCCGCGGTCCGACCACGATTGCGCCGGGACCGCGGCAGTCCATCTCCAGTTCTGGTTTTGTGCATTTCGCATGGTGCACTTGGCGGATATTGTACGATTGGCCTCTTTTCCTCCATAATTGATCCCAAACATACTCCATAGACTTCTTTTATTGTATGTAACCTGCAAAGCATGAAAAACACTAATCAGAGCATTTTGCTTTTACCATAAAAACTATACAAGAAAGTGGTTCTTTAGGGCTTAATTATAGTTCTATTCACCTATTATCAACACCCCATACTTAAATCTTTGCTCGTCCTCGAGCAAGTTGAACCACACTTCTAGGCCTAATTGTTCGATGCATTACCCAGTTTTTTTTTTCTTTTTTTATGTCACACCCGCCATTATGAAAGAACAACCTAAGCAGTGCAACAACCACACCTCAGATGAAGACTCTAATGTTATGCCACACTCGTGCTTACTCTAGTTACTCTAACAGAGGTGAAAACTTGCTTTTTCTTCCCGAGTCACATGCCCTCACATCACATTTTTTAGAGAAGTTCCACACATATAAAATCAAGCGCAAGGAACTATAGATAGAAAGAATTCACTCACTCTCAGCAAAGAACATCCACATGCCACACAGATACACCATAAGCTTGCCCTTAGTGTAATACTCTACTAATCGAATTGTTTTAGTCTAAGATCAAGAGGTCTTTATTTGGTTGTAATGTAGGCTAAGGGACAAGTAGGATATATTTGGATATAGTGACTAACCTCCCTAAGCACTTTTAATGCATTCTTCCTTTATTCCGATTTACATGTTCAGTACAGTCATTCTTCCACACTTGTTTCATAAGCTACCCCCACTTTCCTAGGTGCAACTGGCTTTTCTTGCCATTCACTATTTTAGGACCACCTATTTTCAAGGTCCTTCTTCTATATTTTAATATTATTTTTTTCAACTACCATTTCACCATTCAAGTATTTTCTTGATTTCCTTTTCCTACTCCCTTATCACCCCACATTTTGACTTTTACATAATTTTTAATAATTCAAGTGCTTCTAGGAGGCAAAGGGTCAAACAGTCAAGCTATTCAACACATGGATGTAGGTTATTACAAGGTTATCAAAGAAACAGGCTTTAGGCTTAAAGGGATTAACTATGGCGATACATATAATTGGATTCATAATTAGACCGGCTACACAAAGAATTGCCTCAATCATCTCTAAGACCAAACAACTTCTATTTCACTTTGTAAACACACCGAGCAAGTTCTAGGTATCGCATACAAGCACAAAATACAGGTATTACCTTACACACACTTGACATGTAACTCATTCCGAATTAGTTTGTCAACACACTCACATGAGCGTTCAAGCAAGACAAGGTGTGCACAATTAAGGCATAATTTACGAGTCTGCAAATGAGCCTAGACGTCGCACTCTCAAGTTCATTTAGTTATTAGCATGTGTGTACATTACCGGTTGCATTCCTGCCCTTACCCATCTTAGTCCAATAGATTCTTCAGGGTCCTAAAAATATCAAAGAAAAATTTACCTAACCCGGTTCAAGAAAAGCCCTTGGAAAAGAACCGTGGTCAAAAGAAAAACCAAGGGGGGATTACTACACTACCTAAAAAAATAAAAAGTAAAAAACCTAAGTGGACTACTTCTCTCAGGAGTACTATTCAAGCGGTCCGTCCACATGATGAATCCCCTACCTTTTCTAATTTTAGTTTTTTTTTAAATACGACTTTGACCCTCAAGAGACCCGTCGGCAAGTGTCCGTCGTTGGGCCAAGTCAGTTACTTGTAAGATGAGTACACCCAATTATACACAACAACGAAGATACAGAATTACAACATGCTCAATGTTTATGTACACTAACAATACCCCACTAAAGCAAGTCTCCCACCCCACACAAAAAGATTATGGCATGTCCCCATGTCATATCACAAATAAAGTGCAGAAGGGTAAGAAGACTTCCCTGAGCATCAGTTGGAGTCGGGGACAATACTGGGGTCCACATGACAAGCCCTCCCCAAAGCACGAAACCAAGCCATCATCCGGTTCTCAAACCTGGCTTGCCTCTGAGACATGGCATCCATACGCACATATAGGCCATCAACTGAGGTGCGAAGATCTGCCACCTATTCCTATATAGAACGCAACATGGGTCTGCTGGACTGTGATCCAGAGAACCTTGCCCCAGTGTGGGGTTGTCGAGAGGATCTGTCTCCCTCATAGGATCTCCTGGAAGGTGACATGGATGCTGTGGTGTCATCCTCATCATCAAGCTCAATGGTTGTGGGTGCATCTCTGCCCACTGTGATCCTGGAAGCTCTGAATGGTGTTTTTGCGGGCAAAGCTCCATCTGTAGGACTGGTGGGGACACCTTTTAACAGACACAACCTCGTCACAAGTAAGGGGAAGTAAAACCCCTTATATAGCAGAGATGACCGAAGGATCATTTCATCACCAATAATTCTCGCCGCATCAAAGTCTCTCCTGGTGATGAAGCACCACACTAATAGTGCCTGTAGGTGGTTCACATCTATCGTGTTGCTTGTGGGCGAGAACTGGCTGCAAATGATGGTGAACCAGCACTTGTCCTCTTGTGTTAACGACTTGGAGTGAAGGGTAATGTTTTCCTGTATCCAGATTGGTTGACCCTCTGCGCAGATTGTCAAAAGCATAATGTCCCAAGAGACCCCTTGGGCATCGTGGTAATGATCAATGTCACCAGTAAATTGAGGCAACCACAAGACCTGGTGAATCTTGTGAATTGAGGCATCCACTACCCTGCCCTGCACAATCACCTCCCGGATCAAATGTTCCGGGCAGTTCGCATAGAACTCCCGGACTATCATCGGGTTTGCCGTCTCAGGCTCATCAAATAAGAACTCCATCTCCCTCCGTCTTATTTCCTCATACATGTCTGCATTTTCCATACGGAGGGCAGCCCTATCAACAGAAATCTCAGGGACAAAGGTTTTGGTGGCCTTAGCATCAAATGCGTCCTCTGCCCCTGGTGACTGGAACCTGGTGGCGTCATATGTTGGCACTTGGGAAGTGCTTGCCGAGATCCTTTCCCTTTTTTGGGCCATATTACCTGCAAATAATTCAAGGCAACAATCAGATGCATCCTAACATGTGCCATTCAGATGGTTACTCAGACTTCGCCACCTGATGGTACCAAATAGTTTCCTTTTTGTCTGTCAATGCCAGTATACCCAATTAGTAAGTTCCCCAAAGTTTTCAACTCTACTACTGCCTCATACCACTGTCAATTGTTCAATTTTGCCAAATAATACTCCACACAACCCCCACCGATGAAATATGTCAACTGCTACCACCACCACCAAATAAGAATAGCACAAAGTGCTCCAAATTTCACAACACACCCCCAATTTTCGGACATTTAGGCCCCTCCACCAAGCTTCACCCTAAATTTTTTTTGTTAGGCCTCCAAATATTCTAAAAATCCTTCACAAGTTAAGCACAATGAAAACCCAACCATTTAAGCATCAGCCATGGCCAAAAGAAGCAAATAATGGAGAAAAAGAAAGAAAAAATAAAAAAATTTACACTAAAACACTACCTAGGGCTTAATTGAGACTAAATGACACTAATTTATGTGAAGAAAAGAGAAGAGAATGGAGAAGCTTACCTTGAGGATGAACGGAAGGGATGGGTTGTGGGTGTGGGAAGTGAGTGGAAGAAGAAGAAAGTTCGGGATATTGGGGATTTAGGGTTTTGTGAGGAAGATGAAAAAGGAGGGGAAGAGAGAGAAGAGAGGAAAAAAAGAATGGGAGGGGGGGTTATTTGATTCTAATTTAGGGTATGGAGGAAGGGGGTAGGTTAATTAAGAAGGGGGGGGGGAAAAGAAAAAAAATAAAAAAAATTCTGAACTTACCCGGCCTAGGCCCGATCTGAGCTGCTGCGATCCTACCGCGGTTATGCTGGGACCGCGGTAGACCACTTTTAGAGAGGGTGTTTGACAGCGGTCCTACCGCAGTTACGCTGGGACCACAGTAGAACACTTTCAGAAGGGGTCCTGGACCGCGGTCCGACCGCGATTACGTTGGGACCGTGGTCTGGGCGTGTACCTGCTACTCTTTTTTTTTCATGAAGTTATGCATCACACTTAAAACAAATTCGTGGGTTGCCTCCCACGCAGCGCCTGATTTAACGTCGCGGTACGATGCAAGTAGTTGAGCTCTTACTCCTCGTTCTCGTATCGGGGTTCTTTTAAATTGGTCACCATTGTATCCCCTTTTTCTGCAGCTATTCCAAGGTAATGTTTCAACCTTTGTCCATTGACGGAGAATTTGTTTGTCCCGTCTTCCGACTCAATCTCAGCAGCTCCACTTGCAAATATTTGCACCACTCTAAATGGCCCAGACCATCGGGACTGTAACTTACCCGGAAACAATCTCAATCATGAATTATACAATAGTACCATGTCACCGGGTTTAAAGTCTCTGTCCACAATGTGCTTGTCATGCATTTTCTTCATTCATTCCTTATAGAGCCTCGTGATTTCAAAGGCTTGATATCTAAATTGCTCCAGCTCATGTAACTCCGTCAGTCAATTTTGTCCAGCTGCTTCAGGATTCATGTTCAATTGCTTCAGTTCCTACCAAGCTCGATGTTCTAGCTCCACAGGAAGGTAACAGGCCTTCCCAAATACCAACTTGTATGGTGACATACCTATTGGTGTTTTGAACGCAGTTCTATAGGCCAAGTTCAAGCTTCTTTGCCCAATCAGTTCGGGTGGCATTCACAATCTTCGTTAGTACACTCTCTATCTCCCTGTTAGACACTTCAACTTGCCCACTGGTCTGTGGATGGTAAGGAGTAGCCACCTTATGGCGCACATCAAACTTAGCAAGTAATTTCTCGAAGGCTCTATTACAGAAGTGAGTGCCTCCGTCACTGATGATCGCTCTTGGTGTCCCAAACCGGATGAATATGTTCTTTTTCAGAAATTCGACCACCATTCTTGCATCATTGGTGGGCAAGGCTGCAGCTTCCACCCATTTAGACACGTAATCCACCGCAACAAGTATGTACTTATTGTCAAATGAGCTGACGAAAGGACCCATGAAGTCAATCCCCATAACATCAAACATCTCTACTTCTTGAATTGGTTTCATTGGCATCTCATGGTGACGGGAAATGTTTCCCATCCTCTGGCATTCATTGCAGCCCTTTACCCAGAGGTGTGCGTCTCTAAACATAGTTGGCCAAAAGAATACGGCCTCTAGCACTTTCGCAGCTGTTCTGACCCCTTCAAAATGTCCTCAATATGCTGATGCGTGACAAGCCTGCAAAATTGAAGATTGTTCTATCTCGGGGACACACTTCCGGATAATGTTATCAACACATATTCGAAACAAATGAGGTTCATCCCAATAATACATGTAGCAATCACGAAAGAACCTTTTCTTTTGGACAAGTGAAAGGTCAAAGGGAACAATACCGCAGGCCAGGTAGTTTGCAAAATCTGCATACCATGGCGCATCCTCAAGACTGGTTACGAGCAGTTGCTCGTCTGGAAAGGTTTCCAAAATCTCTTCGACATCGACAGATTTTTCAGCTCCTTCAAGTCGTGATAGATGATTAGTGAATTAATTTTATGTGCCCTTACGGTCACAAATTTTGAGGTTGAATTCTTACAACAGCAGCACCCAACGAATCAGGCGCGGCTTAGACTCATTTTTCTCAATGAGGTACCTGAGAGCTGCATGGTCAGTATACACAATTACCTTGGAACCAATCAGATATGATCAGAATTTGTCAAAAGCAAACACAACTGCCTCCTTCTTCATCACTGTGTAGTTGAGCTGTGCACCGCTTAGCATTCTGCTTGCGTAGTAAATCGGGTGTGTCAACTTATCTTTTTGCTGCCCCAAGACTGCTCATATAGCATAGTCGTTGGCATCACACATGAGCTCAATTGGTTGATCCCAGTTGGGAGCAACAATGATGGGTGCAGTTATCAACTTCTTCTTCAGTTCCTCAAATGCTAACCTGCAATCATTAGAAAACACAAAGGGCTGATCCTTTTTAAGGAGTTTGCATAATGGGTTAGCAATTTTGGAAAAGTCTTTTATGAAACACCGGTAGAACCCGGCATCACCAAGGAAACTTCTCACCGACTTGACTAAAGTGGGCGGTGGTAACTTCTCAATCACGTCAACCTTAGCATGGTCGACCTCAATTCCTTTTCTGGACACTCTATGTCCCAGGACTATCCCTTCTTGTACCATAAAATGGCACTTCTCCCAGTTTAGCACTAAGTTTGTCTCCACACATCTTTTTAGCACTCTGCTTAAGTTGTGAAGACAGTCTTCAAATGAATCTCCCACCACAGAGAAATCATCCATAAAGACTTCCATAATATCATCCACCATATCTGTGAAGATGGCTAGCATGCACCGTTGAAAAGTCGCTGGTGCGTTGCAAAGCCCAAAGGGCATTCTCCGAAAGGCAAAGATGCTATACGGACAGGTGAAGGATGTCTTTTCTCTATCTTCGGGGGCTATTGATATCTAATTATACCCCGAATATCCGTCCAAGAAACAAAAGTATGATCTTCCGGCCAGCTTGTCCAACATTTGGTCAATAAAGGGCAAGGGAAAGTGGTCCTTTCGGATGGCGGTGTTCAATTTCCGGTAATCTATGCAGATTCGCCACCCTGTGGCTGTACGAGTTGAGATCAACTCATTTTTGTCATTTTTCACAACAGTCATTCCCCCATTTTTCGGAACACATTGGACATGGCTAACCCAATTACTATCAGAGATGGGGAAGATGATTCCCGCATCTAACCATTTGATCACCTCTTTCTTTACAACCTCTTTCATGTTAGGGTTCAGCCTTCGCTGATGTTCCTTGGAAGGTCTGTGCCCCTCCTCCAGGAGAATCTTATGCATACAGAAGGCTGGGCTAATACCCTTTATGTCTGCCATGGTCCAACCAATGGCAGTCTTGTTATCCTGCAGTACCTGTAAGAGCTTTTCTACCTACACATCTAGCAAACCGGATGATATGATAACATGTAAGGTCGAATCAGGGCCTAAGAATGCATACCTGAGGTGATCTGGGAGTGGCTTCAGCTCCAGCTTGGGTGGTTCCTCTATTGATGGCTTGGATGGAGGAGTGACCCTTTTCTCCAGCTCAAGGGACTCGAATTGAGGTTCCTTTGACCAAAACCCTCGGCCTTCCAATGCCATCACCCATTCAGCTAATCCCTCACCATCCATTTCTTCTAAATTCGTCAGGCATGCCTCCAATGGATCTCTCACAGTTAGGGTCATATCACCTTCTTGCAGAATTACATCCACTGCCTCCACTAGAGAGCAATTCGCATATTCGCTGGGTTTCCTCATTGATTGTTGAACACTAACTATGATTTCTTCATCGTTCAATCTTATTTTAAGTTCTCCAGTCTCACAGTCTATCGGTGCTCTCCCAGTGGCTAAAAATAGTCTCCCCAAAATGAGGGATATCTCCTCATCCACCTGACAATCCAAGATCACAAAGTCTGCAGGGAACACGAACTTCCCCACTTGCACCAGCACATTATCAAGAATACCAGTTGGTCTTTTTACAGTGCGAACAGCCAGTTGTAGCAGCATAGAAGTCGACCTGGCTCTGCCGATGCCCAATTTGGTGTACACTGCCAGCAGCGTTAGATTTATGCTGGCTCCCAAATCACACAATGCCTTTGCAAAGGCATAACTCCCTATGGTTCATGGAATAGTAAAGCTACCTGGATCAGACATCTTTTGGGCCATCGGTTTTGCCACCACTGCGCTGCAGGTTTGTGTCAGAGTTACAGTGTATAGATCCTGAAAATCAAACTTTCGTGACATTAGATCCTTCATCATCTTGGCATAACCGGGCATCTACCTCAAGGCATCCATTAGAGGAATATTTAACTGAATTTGTCGCAACATCTCTATGAACTTTTTATATTGGTCTGCCTTCTTTTGCTTGACTAGTCTCTGAGGGAAGGGTGCAGGTATCATCCTTTGTGCATTGTTTGCTGACTTTTCTCTGGTAGGATTTTCAGGCACAAGAGGTGCCATCTGCTCTGCAACTTGCTCGATCTCCTTTTTTTGCCTTTTTCCTCACTCTGCTCACCCACTACTTCAGTGAGTTCTGTTGGTTCTTCTACCTCTAATTGAACTGGAGTAGTTGGTGTAGTATTCTTGCTGGCTTGTGCAATTTCCTGCTCTCTATCTAAATCTCTACCATTCCTGAGACTGACTGCCATCAGCTGATTCGGGTTTTGCTCCTTGGGGTTTATGTTAGTGTCTGCAGGTAAAGTTCCCGAAGGACGGTTGTTCAAAGCCATAGACAGGTGACCCAGCTGCGTTTCAATATTCTTTATGGCTGAATCATGCACTGCCAATTTTTCCTGCACTTTATTATTTGTCCCAGTCAATTGTTGAAGCATACCCCTGATCTCTATCATGTTATTATCTTGCTGCTGAGAGGGTGGTTGATAAACCAATTGCTGCTGATTTTGCTGTGGATAACCCTGTGGTTTCTGCTAAGGCACTGGCACTAATTGGTTTTGAGGGTGCATACCCTCAGGCTGCTGCATATTAGGCCTGTACTACTGATTTTGCTGCGGTCTCCACTATTGTGCTCCTTGTCTTTGACCCCCATAGTTGTTGACATAATTCATATCTTCCCGACCCCCTTGATTTTCACCTTCTCCGCTCCACGAACACACATAGGACTGATTAATACACGGTGTACATAGTCCTCCATTCATCGTATAAATGATGTGCACCTGTTTTGTACCCATCTCATCAATCTTCTTATCTAGGTCAGGAGTGTGGCCATGTTCTCTTCCTGCGAATTATTGGGATCAAGTGGAACTGAATGCACTATGGGTGCCAGTGTTGCACCTCTAGCCATCCACCCTGCATTTTGTGACATCTTATCGAGGAGAATTTTGCACTCGGTGAATGTTTTGCTTAAGAAAGCACCTCCAGCTGAAGCATCCACATTCACTTTCAAGTTGTCAGCTAGACCCATGTAGAATCTCTGGCCGAGCATCTGGTCTGGAATGCCATGATGAGGACACTTCAAAAGAATCCCTTTAAATCTCTCCCAAGTTTCTTGCAAGGACTCAATGGAATGCTGCCTATACTGCAATATGTCATCAATCTGATGTGCAGTCTTGTTAAGCGAATAGAACTCGTTAGGGAACTGCTTGACTAATTCCTCCCAAGTGGTAATAGAGTTGATTGGGAGCGAATTTAACCAAGTCTGAGCTGCCCCGGTTACTGAGAATGGGATCAGGAGCAGCTTGATAGCTTTAGGGGTCACATTAGGCTGCCTTTGAGTCATGCAAATTGACAGAAAATTTTTCAAGTGTTGATGTGGGTCTTCAATGCTTGACCCGAAGAACAGTCCCTTATTCTGTATCAGATGCAACATGTTGTTGGTGATCTAGAATGTCTCCGCTTGAATTGCGGGCACAGCTATGGCAGTGGCCAGATTGTCAGCTGTAGGTTGTGCCTAGTCATAAAGTGCAGCCTCAGGCACAAGATGTGCCACTTCTCTGATATTTAAGTTACCCTGCTCATTCCTGATGTTTCCGTTGACGTCATTTGTGTCACCCATGTCAAATTCGAATTGGTGTGTCGGTTGAGGTTATTGAAGTCCTTTGTTGGCACGGTTCAATGCCTTGAATATTTTCTCGGGGTTTGAGAGTCCTTCTAGTAGTTCTCCAGTCCTCGAAGAATTTATAGGCATACACCTGCTTCCCATAAGATTTTAAACGTTAGAATTTCAATGAAAAAATTGGTATAGAGAAAACTGACTACACTTAGAATTTTTGTATTTCTTTCAATTGTAATTGATAACAACGTTAAATTCCCCGGCAAACGGCGCCAAAATTTGATCACGCTCAACTGAGTCTCACAAAAGACTAAGCGGGCGTTGCAAATATAATCTGAGTATTATTGCCAGAGTCGAATCACAGGGAATTAACCTATCAATTAATACTGTCGGATTCACTAAATTCACACAATCTGTTTTTCCAAACTTTCTGATTCACAATGGTTGATTTTCTAACAACTAAAGACTGAAATTAATTAATAGCTGAAAATTAACTAAACTTGATGTGTAAACAGTAGAAATAAAGTCTAAGGCAATGGTTTCCCCCATTAGTAATTTCCTTGGTTGTATATGTCTTATAACTACGATTTAGTTGTCTCTAACAATCATGAACTCTCAAGCTATCATAATTCTTTCTCAAGTAATTATGATAATCTACTGGACGCACTCTCTCAAGCTACGCTAGCTAATTTCACAATAAAGTTCACTTAGATTGCACCCGGGGTTTCTTATCTCTAATCCAACCCCTAAACCCTCGGTTATAACTCTCGTCTATACTCCGGGAGTGATGTTATTCATACAATCACCTAAATATGCACACACTCTCAAGTAGATACATAATAAATAGGAACGGATAATTGAGGGCCCTTTCAACTAATTCACAATCAAAACATAGATGAACAACTAGAGATTAACAACCAAATCCAATTATATTAATAAAACAACCAAGTCATCCCCAACAGTTTCCACCAAAACCTTAGATTAAGGTTTTTAGCTACTCATAACAATGGGGGAATAAACTACTAAAAGATTCATAATCATAAATTGCAAGAAAAATAAAGAAGAATAAGAGTAATGATGTTTTGGGTGATCTCTCACACTTATTTTCCTTGCCAAAGTACTCTCTAAAATATTACATTCCTCCTTTGGGCAAGTTCTATTGTTTAAAATAGGGTTTTGGGCTCAGAATTCCGTGTTTTGCATTTCAGTCCCTCAATTTTTTACCTCATGTCGTGGTCCTACCACGGTTACGCCAGGACCGCGGCCAAATCACCTCTCAGGATTTGCAACACCTTCCTGCTGCAGTCCAGGACCGCAGCCAAATCACCTCTCAGGATTTGCAACACCTTCCTGCCGCGGTCCGACCACGGTGACGCTGGGACCGCAACAGTCCATCTCCAGTTCTGGTTTTGTGCATTTCACATGGTGCACTTGGCGGATATTGTGCGATTGGCCTCTTTTCCTCCATAATTGATCCCAAAAGTACTCCATAGCCTTCTTTTATTGTATGTAACTTGCAAAGCATAAAAAGCACTAATCAGAGCATTTTGTTATCACTTTTACCATAAAAACTATACAAGAAAGTGGTTCTTTAGGGCTTAATTATAGTTCAATTCACCTATTATCAGTACCGATTGTGGACATCTTCCCAAGTCATTGCTTGAAACTCAAGCATGCTTTCTTTCAATTTTCGGGAAGCATCCGAAATTCTCGGATTCAGTCCCTTGGTAAATGCTTCGGTTGCCCATTCATTTGGGACAGCGGGGAGCAATATTCTTTCTTTCAGGAATCGGGTAATGAACTCTCGTAGCAACTCGAATTCTCCTTGCACATTCCTGAATATGTCGGCCTTTTGGGCCTGTACTTTTCTGACATCGGCATGAGCCTTGATGAAAGAATATGCGAGCATCTCAAAGGAATCTTTAGAATTCTTGGGTAATAGTGAATACCACATCAAAGCTCCCATTTGTAGGAGTCTCTCCGAATTTCTTCAGCAAAATGGTTTCAATTTCGCGAGAAGATAAATTATTTCCCTTTACCGTCATTGTGTAGATGGTAATATACTCCTGAGGGTCAGAAATCCCATCATACTTTGGCACGTCGGTCATTTTAAATCGCTTTGGATTTAGTTCTGGTGCTACACTTTGCTTGTATGGAAATAGAGTATACTTCTTTGAGTCTAGACCTTTCAGCACCGGTAGTGCGCCCCGAATTTGGTCCAAGCGGACGTTCACTTCCCTTTTAAACCATAAGATTTCATTTTTGAAGGGATCGTTTTCATTATTGGGTCCGGATCTGCTCCCCCAAGCCCCATCGGAGTCAACTTCGCCCCTTAGTGTGTTGTTGCCGACCCTCTGCGTTATTTGACCCGCGAGACGCTGGGAGGAACCAGCTCTCGTCTATTCACATTATTTGAAGCCCCCGATAGCGCCTACTTCAACTCCGTTATAAATTTATCCTATTGTGCGAGGTGGTCTAGAATGGTCGTTTGTTGTTCTTGCAAGACCTTTACCGCGTCAACGACGTGTTCCTCCCAAGTATCATCGGGAGTTATATCCCGAACATTTCGAGGATATTTAGTCATGCACTAGTGTAGCCTCATCCTCCTCACAGTGGGTGTCACTTATTGAGTCTTCCAAATAAGGTTGATCCCCTCGAATCTTGAGATTGTGTGTGTTGTTAACACTGTTATCTACCAATTTTTATGATTTTTTCTAAGATAAAATAATCAAAACACGTTACTAAAAAGGCAAGGATCAATTTAATTGCACGGTTGCCTAGGTCCCACGGTGGGCGCCAAACTGTTTACCTGTAAAACAGTACAGTTGAATTTATACGTGATTTCTAGAAAAGTAAATTAATTTGATCCTGAAATAATAAGATATTTGAAGAAATATACAATACTTAGCCTTTAGATGGAGATGAAATAGCAGAAACACAATGGTCCCGGGCGAAGAAATAATGAAATAGAAAGGCAAGAAGATAAAATTGTAATTAAAATTTGGATAGAGTGTATATAAGTTTGCTAGAAATTTTTCTTATCCTTTACAATGATAGCCGAGTTCATTATTTATATCTACGTCTAGGAAAGGAGGTCCTAGGATCGTTTTCCTCTTTAATATAAATTATGAGAGCCATTGATGAAGATGTAACGGTGAGCATAAATGTCAAATTTCTTGTAACGGACAATTGTATTTAATACCATGGAATATTCTCTATTAAATGCTACCGGGAGAGGAGTATTTATTACATTCTTATGAGCGTTATTATCCGCGGTGATAGACAAAACAGTTGCCTTTGGTCTTGGACATTCCCCCCATCTTAATTTCCATGTGTCTCTTTCTTGGACGGCCATGTGGCATAGCGTATTTTATCCTATACAGATTTATCAGACCTCTTGTTTGTTTCCCATATAATAGATGGATTCAGGATTTATGGGACATATGTCACTCGTGTGACCTTCACCACATAACTCGGAACAAGTAGACATCTGTTTCGCACGTTGCGTTTGGTGCATTGTCATTCTATTCATCTGATTTGCTAATTTTACCATATCCGCTCTCATGGCTGAGAAATCATCAAGCTCAATTACACCTACTGCCTTATGTTTAAGTGCTCTTCATGATTCCTCATCTCCTTGCCAATTATTATCATTAGCATTGAAATTGTCTAGCAGGATCTAGATTTCACTATACGACCTTGCCATGCACTAACCCCACAAACCGAGTCAAGATTCATCTTTGATGTCTCATTCAACCCATCAACGAAAGTGTGACCCAACACCTCATCAATCTAACAATGATGTGGATAGTCTCTGAGTAGCTTCTTGTATCTTTCCTAAGCTTGACGAAGAGTCTCGCCATCCCGTTGAACCCAAGAATCTGGCTCTTCAACGACTTTGTCTTCTTAGTAAAAAAAAACTTGATTAAGAACTTTCGTGCTAGATCTTCACAAGTGTGGATTGAGTTCGCGGGCTCATTTTGCAACCATTCTTTGGCTTTCCCCAGTAGTGAAAAGGGAAATATTGTCAGCGTTGCGTAGTCCTTGAAAACATTTGGATAATTGTAAGTATTCATAATTTTCAGGAAGTTCTGAATGTGCCGTTGCAGATCTTCATGAGATAGACCCACATTCTACCATGTAGAGTGAATCAGATGTACCATGTACTGTTTAAGTTCAAAGTGACCCGTTATATCGGACTTCACAATAGCATGAGTCATATTAGCAAGATCAGGCCTTGCGGATTCTATCACCGGTTGCTCTTCATTACCTGCCATATCTAGTGGTTGTGCTTGAACTACAATGTCCAACCCTCCTTCTGTTTTAGTTCTAGGTTTAGCTTCCTTCCTTACCCTACTAAGTGTTCGTTCTATTTCGGATCAAGAGGAAGGAGGTTGTTCGTATTTTTATTCCTCCGCATTCAAGAGAAGAGCATGCGTTAACACACATAAAGTAAACTGAAAATTAAAACTTGACCAAATAATGAATAAAAGCTTAACTAAGACAAATAGCTAATTTATAAGTCCCTGGAAAGGGCACCAAAAATTTGTTGCGACCAAACACACATGTAGGTATATGGCATCTTCAAGTAAAATGTGTAGGTGATTAATTAACAACCAAATATATTATCTTGCAGTTAAATAAACTAAAGATTGACTAAAACATGTAGGCAATTTCGGATAAAAATCAATAAGAGGGGATATTTAAGGGTCATAGGCTAGCTAACAATCTTTCTCCGTTCTTGGCTTAAACTAACTAGTTGATTTATCTGGTTTATTGATTGACAGGGTTAATGTTACTCATACGAATTTGTTGAGTTCTTACTCGCCTATTCAAGTTAACTCAATGCCTATATGTCTATGGAATTAAGACTAATAGAACGCATTTACACGTCCTGTATTTTAACCAAGCAAGACAATTAGGTATATTTCTATCATAATTGCGAATCCGTTCCCTAATGCCCGGGTTCAAGAACTTGCTCAATTTAATTCTATATTCAATCTAGAATTCTCACTTTTGAGTTCAACTCCAAAATTCATAGATAATATTTCACTGTTAGCTACGCAATAAAATGATTAAGAACATAATTAAATAAACAAACTAATATGATAAAATCAAATTCGTCAATTTAAACTTCAAACGTCTACATTCATGTCGCACCCATAACCTAGAACGAACGAGTTTAGCCACACATAGTCATGGTAGTAATCTCAAGTAATTCTCAAGAACACATAAAAATCAATAAAAGAGGGGAAGAATAAGAACTCAAGACGAATTTTGTGGTTTCCAAACTCTGAGATAGCTTTTCTCCGCTTCCAAGTGTGTTAGATGCTCTAAAAGAGGCGTTTTTGGCTTATATATTGCGTACAAAAATCGTGATCCAAAGTTTTCCTTTTCCCTTTCTTAATCAGCTTCAGGGATTGATGCTGAGTTGGATGCTTCGCGTCCGCCTCAGCTTGAACTTCTCAGCATTGGATGCCGGTGGTGGATGCTTCACATCCACCCTCTGTTCCCTCATCCTTGCTTTGCCCAGGCGCGAATGCTAAAGTAGATGCCTTCTTACGACTTCACTGCTAATGGTAAACCAAATAGCCTTTTTTTTTTCAAGGTTGGATGCGACGCATCCACCCTCTTCTACTATAGTTGGAGCATCTTTTCTTCATATTTTTGCACTCCAACATCCTAAATCACCACACACAAATTAATTAGTCATAAAACCAATGATTAACACACGTTGGGCATTATTTAACACCAAATAGCACCAAAAAATAATTAAACACATGCACAAAGTAGCATTAAAATATATAGAAATTTGCCCAACATCAACTTAGTTTACAAATACGAAATTTATTACAAAATGAACAACTTTATCAAATGAATCTCAAGAAAATAGGAGCAAGGGCAAGGAAAAGGGTTGCAATATCTTAATCGCAATATACTGCTTAAATATTAAACGAATTTGTAACCTTAAGAGTAAATTCTAATACTTTTTCCATTTCCAAAAAATAGGCTAAAAAAATAAGCCTATTTTTTTGTGTGGTCATTTTCAAATTTAGAAAGAATATAACTTTAAACATTTATTTTACCGCTAATACAAAAAAAATTAAAAATTATCTTTTTACTTTGATTTTGCACAGACAAATAGGTTCAAATCAAATGAACACATATGTGACACGAGGGATAAAACTAATGGGAATGGCATACCAGACGTGGTAAAAGAAAGGGGCCAACTTGAAATTTCGCCAAACTTTTGTGCGCCAGAAGTTCAATCGTCTACCTTTCTCGGGCTTCCACTAAAAGAAAAGAATTTCAGGTTTTGCGGTTATGGCGATATGCCTGCCATGGCATCCCTTACAACCCTCTAAAACCCAACGTCTCTTCCGTATTCGCAACCCAGTACATGTAGTCCCTATTCGCCAAGTGGCCTATGTACATGCCTTCAGGCGCAGCGACTTTGATGGATTCGCGAGGCGCGTTAAATCCGGCGAAGCGTGGAGAGACGCGTGGCGGAGTGCCAACGATGGTTTCGAGCAGTTCGTATTTGAAACAAAGAAAACTGCGGAGCGTATCGATAGGAGGTATGCTGTTTCGCGGCGGCTATCTGCTGTTGCACAGTCTGCTGCTGACCGTGCCCGAGAGCTTGACCGTGATTTTGAGATTACTCAGAAATGGCGTACCTTCTCTCTCGATTTCAGTAGAAATTGGCCCAGGGTTTGTTGCCTATTGCCTCTATATTGAACATTTCAAATATCAATTTAATTGTATGCCAATATTAGTTTGAAGCACAAAGCCAGAAATGCTCCAAATTTTAATTATAAGAAATAAATTCTGGATTAAAAAGTCATTTTTGTTGAAGGAGATAATATACTATTAGGGCATGATTGTCTAGATTTCCCCAATTAACTGTGGATTCAGATATAGGTCTTTCAATACTGGAACTTATCGGACAGAGCATAAGAACTTTGGTATTGATTTTTAACACGTTAGATACTATAATATAATGTCTTTCAATTATTGAATTGATTTATATTTAGTGCTGTAAATTTTAAAGTAGTTTAAGGATTTTCGCTTCCATTCCAGAGTCTGCTTCATGCCAATCAGGTTCTTGTTTCTATGATTAGTTAATTCCACTTCCATCCCATGAGTTAGTTTCATGCTAATTAGGTTTTCTGGTTTTCTATTTCCTTAAACATATTACACAATTAGTTAATTGATTTAAGTTGGTGTTATCAGAGTTTGCTATGGGATTTTGTCTGCCTCCTGGACGTCATTTTCATGCTAATTAGTTTTTCTGCTTTCTGTTTTGCTGCTGCAGTACAGGAAGCAGTTGAGTGATTTTATGGATACCCCGCTGGGAAGAAGTGCTGCTGTAAGTGTTACTTGCTTTTTGAGGACACATACCATGTGAACATGTAGCACTGCTCTTAAATAGCTTAACCACATGGCGTTGATTCCTTATGAAAATTTAGTGAAGTTTGCAAGTTGCACCGAGGAAATTGATGAGTTGAAGTCCATTTGTTCTATTATCTATGAGGTGGACAAGGATCACAGGACTATTCTGTAATAGAAGTTCATTTACTTCACGTAGTAAAATTGGTATAAAGCTGAATATTCTGATTTCATATAATGTGAGTTCTCAATGTGCTGCAACTGCTTGATCAATTGTACCCCTCGAATCTCTGCAAATGCAGTTGTTAGTTTCAGAGTACATCTCTGAATGTCACAATTCTGTTGCAAAAATCATTAGTAAAATTGCTCTGTGTTGGTGCGCAATTGTGTTCTGCTCATACTAACCGGTTACACATCATTCCCCAATTTTGCTCTCTTGGGCTGTGCGTTATTCGCAGATATACCTCTAGAGATGTTATCATCGTGAGCTTGGATAATTTCTATTCTATATTTTATGGTAGTCATATGTTCCTGAAGCTTCTAGGAGCTTTATTTCAACATATCATGACGTCTTAGAAGTTATCTTGTTATAAAGGCAAGTCTGTTATCTTACTCTAAATTCCTGTCTTATGTGTCTATTTACAGACAATATTCTTCCTCTGGTTTGCTCTGTCTGGTTGGCTGTTTCGAATTTTGATAATTGCCACATGGGTTCTACCATTTGCTGGACCTCTTCTTATTGGGGCTGTTGCCAACAATCTAGTCATCAAGGTAACTTTGTTTCTCAATACCCTTATGCTTAGAAGTAATTAGTGTGAATTCAACTGCTGTTTCGACTGAGTATTAGTAACATTACTGGTTGATCCCACTACTCAAATAATAATAATAATAGGTATAATACACAAACATGCCTTCAAATTTGGCCTCACCTGGCAAGTATGTCCTCCAGTAGGGACCTCAACTTTAATAAAGTTGAACACGTAAACGCAAGTGCTAACGTGACACATAAATTTTGGATGTGTCTAGATGATCATTTTATAAGTTAAGAGTGTTCAATTGACAAAGTGGTTCTCCGGTTCTTCTTGACGAGATCGATACTTTCTTGATGAGATCGATACTGATGATAGTGACGATATTGATGATAATGACAATCTTGATGCTAGTGACGATATCGATCTGGAACTGCTAACTAGGATGAATGGGCTCTCTGGAAGGAGTCAATAAAAAGTCAAAATATGGACTAACTTAAACTAATTTAAAACTTAAATCGAATTTTCGATTCTTACTTATTATGAGTCTTTGCTAAATACTTCAACTATTGTAATCAAGAAGTTACAATTGGTCAAATGATATGAAAGGGATTAATTATTAGTCTCTTTTAAAATAGACAAGTTGAGGTACCTACTTGTGCACCCAAAGTTGGAGGGCATACTTGCCAACTGAGGCCAAGTTTAAGTTTTTTTTTTTTTTTTTGTGAGCAAGGCTCTGAAGTAAAGCAGAATTTTAAATGAATCTTTGGCGTGGACACTATATTTCTTTTGATAGTTGCCTCTTAAGCTAATTGTCGATCTGAATTCTGATGGCATTACTCAATAAGCCTGACATGATGTCTCTTATTCAAAGTATTATATAAGCATGATATGATGTTTATGCCTTTTGTTTTTCTTTTTATTTTAAATTTCATTGCTGTAAAACAAGTATTTTGGGGTGTTGGTCCAGCAACTAATAAGGGGAAGAATTTTTTTCTCTAACTCCCTGTTGCAACTTTTTCACTCTTTTCAAGATTGTCTTTCAAACCATCACAAATTAATAACTAAAATTTGTTCAATAATGCAAGCAAAGTAGCAAACACAATTATGTGTATCACTGTTTGTTCATCATTTTTTAGCATCACAGTTCTATTGATAATAACTGCAAGGTCTTTTTTATTAAACAAAGACCAAATACCTGAATGGCACCTCAAACTTGGCACCATTGTCGGTAAGACACACCATCTTCAACCATGACCAATGGAACACCTTTAGTTGATAGAAACGTGTTTCTGGGCACAAGACGCTGATGTGTCAATCATGTGTATCTCTCTAAGCTTAAGGATGTACACATGACTTTATACCTCTTTTTAAACTAAATTTTCTTGCCCCTCCCTCCCCAACCCGATGTCATCTTTTTCCCTGAACACTCCCGATTTATCTTCTTTCGTAGACTCTAGCTTGTAAAATACCAATACTATCACTCCACCACTACTCCAAACACCATATCCGTAACAAAGCCCTAAGGTTGATTAAGGCCTCATTTTTTTTTAAGATTAAGACGTCTGAATCTAAATACACGTCTGAATATCAAGATGTGTATTAAGATTAAGACATCTGAATATTCATGTAAATGTTAAGATGTGTGTTAAGATCTGAGTACTGAATGATTAAGGCTGTTTGATTTTTTATCTGAATGTATAAATTTACCTTTACTTGAAAATTAATAAACATAAAATTCAAATAAAATACTAATTAATATGATATTCCATCAATAAAATATATAGCTTTTTAAAATATGGTAGTTGCTGGTGGTGATGGCTAATGATAGTGCTTGTGAATGCCGACTAAAAGCGATGGTTGGTGGTAGATTTGGTTGATGGGAGTAGTTTAGGGTAGTAGCTAGTGGTGATTGGTAGTGGTAGCTATTATGATTGAGGATGGTGGTGGTGAGTGGTGATAGTTAATAGTGGTGGCGGCGGTTGTGGTGGTAGTTGTAATAGAGGAAGATGGTGGTGGTAGTTTATAATGATGGCCAGTGCCAGCTATGGTTGTTGATGGTGATGGGGTGGTTAGTTGTGGTACTTGAGATGGATGAGTATTAGTTGTCATTGAGTATGATATTGGTGGGAGTAGTGGGTCGTGGTAGTCGACAATGGTGGCGGCTATGATTGAGGATGATGGTGGTTGGTGGGATGGTGATAGTTGATAATGGTAGGCGGTGGCGGGAGTTAATAATGAATATGGATAATAGCATCTTAATGAAATTAAGTCTCTGTTATAGATCTTAATCATACAGACCTATTCAGACCCATGAAGTAGTTGTGAAGTAAAAAAAACAAACATACTTAACGATCAAGATTTGAATAATTAAGATTCAGACTTTAAAAACAAACACACTTAATGTATGAGATATGTACGATTAAGATTCAGACCTCCATTAAGTGCAAACAAATGATGCCTCAGTTGATTCCAAAAGTTAATTAATTTGATTCTGAAAGTCAAAATGGAATCGTCTTCTGAAAACTGCAATGTAATAATGAAACAATAGCTAGCAAGTATCATTGGCGGCACATGGTGAAATAGAAAGATCCAATCCAAAGCGCATATATATATATATATATATATATATATATATATATATATATAT
>MU745144.1:34663-45114 GCA_026770625.1 Nicotiana glauca
ATAAACTACAAACTGCAGTAGAAAACTAACCGCCAAAACTGACAAGAAGATAGAGGGAAGGGGAAATTCAAAGCATAATATTATAGGAAAAGAGAGGACAGCTAAAACTCACAAGAAAATCTCAATAGATACTGTTTATTCATGCGGGGAAGGGGTTGTTTTCTGGGGAAGAAGCAAGCAAGAAGAAAGGGACGGTGGACAGTCTGACGTTGGGAGGTGGAGAGGAGGATTGTGTTTGTTTTCTATTAATGGTATTTCTTCTAGTTTTCTAGGTAATGTGTCAATTTAATTTCTTTCAAGTGACATGTGCCATTCAGTGAATGGTTCACATGACATGTCAGTGCCAAGTGTGTTTCACGCACTCGATCTTATGGACACCAGTGTTTCAAAAGACACGCCTGTGTCACGGTGAGGTGTTCGCCTATGAATGTTAAGCTGTCTAACTGACAAATAGTGCCAAGTTTGATGGGCTCTCTAGGTAATTGGCCTAAAACAATTAAAAGTCTTTTTATTCTACTTCAAGCTTGTATGCTGCCATGTGTAGTACGATGAGTATCTCTTCTATATCTGATAATGCGATAGATTTATTTGCATATCCATTTTCTTAGAATAATGTGTTACCATCATTGAACTGTATTTGTTCATTTTGAATGTTTTACAAGGGAAAAGTCTTATAGCAGAAGAACACAATAAGTGGGATTTTCTTATAGAAACAGTTTGCACTTAAGGTATAGGGAGGAAGTGCTACATTGCGGTTCCTATGTCTTCCTCCACTACATACAGATAATTGGCACATTGTTGAATCTTAATCTTTTGAGTTTATGAGCTATTGTGAGAAAATGCCGTGTGGCTATGATGACCGGTTTGCAGCTGTGAGCCTGTTATCACGCATCTTAACTTATCTGTGCAGGGTCAGTGCCCAGCTTGTAGGAGGCAATTTATTGGTAATAAGAATTCAACAGTTCGCTGTGCTAGCTGTGGAAATATTGTGTGGCAGCCAAAAGGAGGGGACTTCTTTTCTAGAGGCAGTCGAGGTACCACTCGTTCAAAGTCTGAACCAGATATTATTGATGTTGAGTTTGAAGAAAAATAGATATAGAGACTGCCAAAGGAGGTGGCAGGTGACCCGCTTCATACAAAAGAGTAGAATGTTGTATAATGCTATTATTGTTTTTATTTTTTCTTTCGTCCGTGTATTTATTCCTTTGCTCTTCCCTGTTAGTGAATACAAGTGAAATGATTAGTGTGTGAAACTTGAGTTTTACATTTGGAATGGAGGCTGAAGTTGACGCATTCTGCTCATGAGGTATGACTTTGGAGACTAGTAACTCGAATTATGTTGATGAGAAAAAGTAGAATGGGTTTGAATATATTGGTAAAATTGGATTTCAAGAAATTATCAAGTGGTCTATATGGCTTAACATAATTTTCTTTATCAATTGAAACATAATTTTCTAAACGGAAGAGGATCAAATATACCCCTGTATTATTTGGAATAGTTTAAATATACCCTTGTATTATCTGAAATAGTTTAAATATACCCTTTATTTGAGTATTTGTTCAATTATACCCCTACCATTATGTTATCACACAAATTTGTCCTTAATTTGGATAGAAGGACATGTGGCAAGCTCAGAAATAAATAACACACCTCTACTTTTACTATCTGAATACCCACCCATTAATTACCGCCTTTTCAATGCATGTCTTTTTAAAGAGACGTAAGTACAAATAAAATACTAAGTATGTAAGGCAAGAAAGCATAAATAAGAACAGTAATGAAAAGGGAGATAGAGAAGATACAACTTATAACATCTGAATGCTTTTGAGGGCGAGTGTTATGAAATTCATGACACACACATACACACACATACATACACACACACACACTCTTTTTAAAACATACGCCTCTCTAAGCATCATCATCATCATATCGTACCCGACTTCGAAGAGGACTCGGTGAAAACATGGCCATCATAAGGCTCGGTAGAATCATACCGACTACGTGGAGCTCGATAAAACCTAATTGATTAGTGATTGCAGAATAAGTGCCGTACCCAGCCGACTATAGCGCCGCTCGGTAGAGTAAAATAGGTACATATATATAATGCACACTGGACTTATGGAATCACACTCTGGCCCTTTCGAAGTGAGGTAAGGTCGATCTTCGTATATGTTATTAGAGCTAACTCGTCATCACGAATCATATAGGATTTAGGAAATACCAACAACATTTGATACGAATAAGAGAAGCAACATCAATATCAATCTTTCCATAAGAAGGGAAACAATTTAAGTACTACTAGTTTCTAAGAGTGGAGTATCTTTGCAAGACGGTTTGTTTACATTACGTACAATCGGAGTCATACAAAAGAAAGAAAGAGATAGCCTCACATACTTTGTATATACTGCCCAACCTTAAGCTATGCAAATGTCACGGCTCCTAGTACATAAAACTGACAAATTACTCCCAAAATCTGGTGGAAATGAGTCATAAGCTCTACAACGAGTGCATTAAAATTCTCGAAATACAATATTGTTTTGAACAGGAAACAAACAGTAGAACATCTAAAAGTATAAGCTGACTTGAGGCCTGCGAATGTCGAGTATGTGTACCTTGAAGTCTCCAAAAATAGCATATTAATCACCGTTGTCCAGCATGGGCAGATGTACCTGAATCTTCACAAAAATATGCAGAAGCGTAGTATGAGTACACGACAACGATACCCATTAAGTATCAAGATTAACCTCGGTAAAATAGTGACGAGGCCATGCCAAGACACCTACTAAGATAAGAAAACTAGACAGAATATAGCATTAGTCTAATAATGGAATGAGATGAAGTAAATGACAGATATGCAGTAAATAATGTAAGCTAATATCTGGAATTTAAGCGTTAAAGGAAATAAGTAGTGAACGCATGATGAAACAACAAGTAGTCAAACACGGAAAATTACAAGTAAGTCAATGAAAAATACAACAAGAACTATTCAACCAACAAGCCTCTTTTAGCATGGAATGTACAACAAGAATCATAGCCGAGGTACTACGCCTCATATTCACATTTTATAATTTCAATCACAATCTTTTCTTATATCATTGATTGAGCCTTGTATTTATTTTTGAACATATTTTTTCGAAATAGCTACATGCATTTTAGCCCCCTTATCTCACTGCGGGGCTTCATGTGATTCCCTTGCTAACAATACACGTATACGTCCTACCTTATCTCATCGCATGCATATCAACCCCTATCCTTATACCACCACATGCATATCAATATCACAACACAATAATCAACTCGCACCGTATGTGCCCATATGCCACAACACTTCCAAAATCAACAATACCAATATTATCACAACGTAGAGCCCAAGGTTAAATCATAATGCGTACAAGAATCTCAATAACATCAAAATGAACAAGGAATACTCAACAATTAACAACTTCAATCTCAATATGATAACAGCGTTCCACAACTTCAACGTCAATAACCCAACAAGAAGATGTTCCACGAAGTACAACTTCAAGTAAGAATGTTTTAACAATAAATGAGTAACAAGACAATAAAAGAGGTAGTAACTTCAACTAAAGCATATCAGAGCAATTAAACAACAAATGTAGAACAACTAATAACAATGTCAATTAGAGCATGTTAGAGGAAATTTAACAATAAAAGATATAACATGTCATAGCAAATTCAATTGAATGCATGGATGAAGTCTAAAAGTCTAAACCTGCCAAAATACCACATATAGACCGTGTGCACACTGGTCACTTTGTGTACACGTCTTTCACATAGTACAATTAACAGAAACAACCCAAATCCTAAGAGGTAGTAACCGCATACAAATTTAGGCAGATACTTACCTCAACTAGGCCAAATCAATCCTCAAATATAGTTTTTTCCATAAAATTTACCTCGACACTGCTCAAATCTAACAAAAAATGACTTAATATCATAAAAAAATACGAGGGAAACCAATTACAATAGATAAATCTTTGATATTTACACATTTCCCTAAAAATCAATCCAAGCCCACTCGTTCAAAACCCGGATCCAAGGGTAGATTTCGACTGCCCATAATCCCACGACTACATATATATGTTTTTGTTTTAAAATCCGAGTCCAAATCAACTTTCAAATCTTCATTTTCTTAAAGACTATGACAAAAATTTCCAATTTTCCTCTTCGATTCTAATAAATTTAATGTTAAAACTAAGATATAATCATGAAATATAGTTGAAAATTGATTAAGATCACTTACCCAATATTTGTAGCTGAAAAACCATCTCCTAATTGCCTCTTACCAAGTCTAGGATTCTAAAATATGAGAAAATGATATGAAATCCCGACTTTCTAACTTTTGTTTAGCTGCAGATATTGCAATTACGACTCTCATAATTGCAAAGAAAATCTCGCAAATAAGGCTATTCTCAGCCTAGGGGAACTTCGCAAATTTGACTATAGGTTCACAATTTCGAACCCTGTTCCTATCGCGAATGTGTCAAATTATGTCGTAATTGCGACTCTTCCAAATTTACCTATGTTCACAATTGTGAGTGAGGTATTGTAATTGCAATACCTGACCCTCACAGCACCAGCGCACCAGAAATCCTATTTCAGTTCAAAACCATTCTGAAGCACATCCGAAACTCATCTGAGCCCTCGGGTGTAAGGCCCTATATAATCTTACCTAGAACTCAAGGTTTCGTGGCGCCAAGGTAGGCTAATGTGTTTGATAGTTATAGAAAATCTTCGCGGAGAGCCGTGATACAAACTTTTTGGGTTGTATAGTGCGTTGGGAGCTGAAAGAATAAAATTTGCAGAGCATGGTATTTATACGGTCCACTATGTGACCGCAAAATTACTTCGCGGACCGCAGATCGGTCGTCGAATGCAACAAGATCTGAAATAATTTTTGAAGATCATTATGCGGTCCATTATGCGACCACATAATCATTTTGTGGGCCACATTTCCATCACAAAATTTGCACGAAGAATTTTGTTGGGTGATTTTGCGGTCCATTCTGCGGCCACATAATTGGTCTGCGGACCGCAGACCTAACCACAATTTTGTTCTTAGCATCATAGTTTTTGGAGGTCGATTTCACGGTCCATTTTGCGGACCTCATACCTGTTATGAGGTCCAAGCCAATTTTCTATTTTTATAACTCGGCCGTATTTTGATAAATAGACTTAAGGGACCGTTTTTGAAGGGGAATTTTGATTTTTTTTAAGAGAGAGGGGTGGAACTAGAGAGATAAGGAGAAGTTCCAACACCTCCCACTTCAATTTCTTGCTCAAGCCTTGGAGAATTCACTAAGAAAGCTTGCAAAATTGTCTACTAAAGAGGTAAGGTTCGAGCCCTAGCCTTCAATTTCGAAATTTGGGTTGGGAATAACTAATAGGGAAAATCGTTTTGAGAATAAGATTTGGTTAATGGTGCATGCATGTGCCAATGAAGGTGGTAGGGAGGTTGTGGAGTATATATTGGTGACCTATTGAAGTAGGGATTGCTTGTGGGGTGAAGGAACATCACCATAGAATCCTATAGTCGAATATGCCCACCTAGTGTTTGATGAAATGCTTAAAGAGCTGAACCCACGAATATCTTCCTAATTATGGTTCAATTTTGTAATAGATTGAAGTTGATAGAATTTTCGAAACATTGTAGTAATTTAAGAAATTCTCAAAGCGAGGTATGTTGGCTAAACTTGTCTCCTAGAATCGAATCCCTCAGTGTTCTCGTAAGTTTTAAGTATGAAGGACAAGCTCTTATTTCTCATGTTCTGAGTTATTTCTTATAAATTTGACTATTCCAAATAAGCTTATGTTGAAAGATATATACTAAAAATGTGTGCCAAATGCTCCTATAATATTATGTTCTCCTTCAGGAATGTATTTAAATGTGACCAATGTGTCAAAATATTATGATATCAATCATGTTTCAATTGCAAGTTATTATGGCAAATTGTGGAAGAAAACTCAATGTTCTTAAGACTCTTGTTGCCCATATATGAACTTAAAGTTGTGATTATAAATTCCCTTATTGTTGATAATCTATAATGATGTTTGAAAGTGAAAGGAGGGAGTGAAATATGAAATACGGTCGACGTGCCAAGAACGAAATTACACGTGTGGCCACTAGTGCTAACGAGATGAATAAATGTGTGAAATATTATGAAATGAGCTTTAATTAATTTTTATAATAAAATTTTTGGAAGTATTGTTTAGTCACCGAGGAAGGGCAGGATGAATTAACCTAACCCCGAAACTACACATGCCGGTGTAGGAGTGATTGGGAGGTAAAGCCCCATATTGATGTGATGAGATTATTCTCTATTATTGGGATGAGATTGATGTGATGAGATTATTCCCCTTAATTGGGATGAGATGATTTCTAGAGGAATGTGATGTCGACCCATACGTCATTATGGTGAGACGGCTTAGCCGATCGGTCTAAGATCGGACACCATGCCGCACACATGGTGGTGTTGTGATTGGATGTCTCTGGGTGAGATGACTTAGTTGATCGGACTGAGATCATAATTCGTGATAAAAATATGGTGGTGTATCGGTGCTAAAGGTCTCATAACCTAAAACATTGTTATTTACTCAAAGTTTGTCTTTCTCTTAACTTGACATTATTATATGGTTTGAGGCTCTCATTGGTTTCCATGTTACTTTCTTTTTGAATTGTTACTCGTTCTATTGAGAAGATGTTTAGTATTACATACTAGTACTATTTCATATGTACTAATATCCCTTTTAACGGGGGCGTTGCATCTTTAATATATGTAGAAGGTTCCATAACAGGCGACATCGATCCGTGATAGCGGTACACCTTCTTCCCAGCTGACTAGGTGAACCCACTTCAATTCAGGGTCCTGTACCTTTTATCCCTTATGTATAATGTTTTGAGTTATAATAGGGCCTTATTGCCGGCACAATCATAG
The DNA here is from genome assembly GCA_026770625.1 of Nicotiana glauca. Lineage (NCBI taxonomy): Eukaryota > Viridiplantae > Streptophyta > Magnoliopsida > Solanales > Solanaceae > Nicotiana > Nicotiana glauca. The sequence goes on from MU745144.1 coordinate 41,624, forward strand.
TACTCTTTTGTATACGTTAGAGGCCCCGTAGACATATTGTGACTTGTATATTTGTATTGGGAAAGTCAAACTAGAGACATGGTATTTGTATCACATATTCCACTTCAAACTATGAATGTATAATGTATTTTGAGGCTTATAAATGAAGTAACTAATGGTAATGAACTTGTGTTGTTCACATGATCTTCTTATCCTCTAATTAATGGAAATGCACCTTCACTTTATTCATGGGTAAGTTCAGGTAGAAGGCATTGAGTAGACTTTCTTGACTGGGGTATCTAAGTTGAGCGCAGGTCGTGCTCCCCGAGGTCGGGGCGTGATAAGCTTGGTATCAGATCCTAAGGTTTTAAAGTGTCCTAGGATGTCTCAGAGACGTGTCTAATAGAGTCTTTCTTATCGGTGTGTTGTCGACCGCATATATAATTAGGAGGCTACTTGAGTGTATACGGTGAAATCGGAGGGTCCAATTCCTCATGATCGAGGCACCTCAGAAGATCATCTCAAAGACTCGAGGCTACAAGGATACGGTCGAGTTTCTTGCCTCGAGGTTTGTCGATGCTCGACCTTGGGACAATATTAACCCTGGCTATGATAGAAATGGAGAGTTCCCAAGGCACACGGCTAGGGATGACAAAGTCTAGTGGGCTACCCTAATCCCGAAATAGGGAGTCATCTAGCTATCCCACTCCACATCTTTGTAATTAATGCTGCATTTTGTACTATATTGGGATTCCCCTCAAATATAAAGGGGATCCTTGTCATTTTGTAAACATATGCTGCTCCACACGTAATATACAAGAACATTCTCTCTGCTCTCTAACACATTTTCTTGATATTATTACTTCCATTTATTATCTTCGTTACTGTTCTTCATTTATTGCTTATCATTGGCTATAAAGAGCCTTCATTTATTATAACTATTAGTTGCCCTTCAACTGCCTTCGATAGCTTCCAGCCGAGCATCGGAATCAACCTCGAGGTCCCCAAATCGACAAGTCGAGGCCTCGATTGTTAACCTATCGGTTTGGTTATCACCTTATTCTTAACTCTTATCTCGTTTCTAAGTCTAGCATATAGCATCAACCGCTTAACAACTAGCATAAAAATAGATCACGTATTTTTAGAGTTCCATAATCAAATTTAATTGTTATTACTATTTTTACGGTAAACAGTTTGGTGCTCATTGTGGGGCTAAAAATAATAGTGATTATTTTCTTTCTGGTTTCATTACATAACGCAAGTTATCTTTCACAACTTTTCCTTTCCAAGATCTTCAATTTCAGGTCGAAATGCCTAGCTCAGTAAATGGAGGTGAAAACGACAATCTTGAGAACCACGAAGAAAACAGTGTGGCTGATCCACGTGTTGATGTGCTACCACGAAACCTTGAGAACGCACTAGGACCAATTCCAGCGGACGTAGGTTCACGCGACGCCCAACAGGTCGATATAAGCTCACACACCAACAGGAGTGTGCACCAAGGAGACCAACAAGAAGCTCAGAAAACCCCAACTAGGGAAGAATGGGAGGTTAGCTTTCATGTTATTTTTAAAATGTTGCTGGCACAACAGCTAGCTATTGCTCAGCTATAAAGTCAAAAGAAAACTCCTAGCACCGTAGCACTAGGGACAACTCCCCTAGACGAGCAGGGAATCGGAGAGATCGAGCAATAACGGGTCGATAGCCGATCCCGTCATCGTTAAGATGCTCGAGGACCTCACCAGAAGGATCGAATAGGGTGAGAAAATGGTAGAAGCCAACGATAAGAAGATTGATACTTACAACTCCAGGGTCGACCAAATTCCAGGAGCTCTCCCGATCTTGAAAGGTGTGGACTCAAAGAAGTTCTTACAGAAGTCGTGCCCATAGGAAGCGGCCCCGAAAACCATCCCAAAGAAGTTTAGAATTCCAGATCTTCCGAAATATAACGGTACCTCGGATCCCAATGAGCACGTTACCGCTTACACATGTGCAATAAAGGGAAACGGCCTGAGAGACGATGAGACCGAGTCCGTCCTGATGAAGAAGTTCGAGGAAACACTTTCTAATGGGGCAATGAAGTGGTATAATAACTTGGCCCCAAATTCTGTAGACTCATGTGCCATGCTGCCAGATTCCTTCATAAAGGCACATGCAATTGATAACTGTGAATTGTGCATGTTTTATACCCATTCTTACCTAAGCTTTGTGCATAAATTGCTCTTGATTAGTCCTGAATTGCTTATAAGTTGCGCTTGATCGCAGGTTTAAGCGACTAGATGATGAATATCACAAATCGGCTAAAAAAGGAGTGAAACCTGCCAAGCGCCAGAAGATGACTAAAAGTAGGGAAAAAGGAGACCTTTGCAGACCACATTGATTTGTCATAAGGCCGCATAGGAAGATTCAGAAAGAAATCAAGTTTCAGCCCAAGCTGCGCGATCCGCACTGTTTTGTCATGCGGCCGCGCAGAAAAGTTCAGAGAGGCACATTTTGAAGAAGCTCCACGTGGACCACATCCATTTCTACGCGGTCCGCAAGGAAGAATGATCAGAGGCTAATAAATCCAAGGCAAAATTCCACGCTGCCGCACACCAAATCAGTGCAGTCCGCGTGGGTGAAAGATCAGAGAGTCGCAAAAGGGATGATTTTTACAGTGCGGCCGCGCAACAATTTCTACACGGTCCGCATGACCTTACCTATGCGGCCGCGTGACATTTCTACGTTGTCCGCATCCTCAAGTCCAGAAGCCAGAATATGAAGACCATTTACCATATGCGGCCGCATGACATTTCTATGCGGTCCTCAACAGACCCTCAGGGGTATTTTTGCCTGGTTTTTCCTGTGTAGTATAAATAGAACATTTTACTTTTTTAGGTGAAGTTTTTGTAATCTATTTGAGCAGCTGAGCACGAGACAACTTTTATTAGCCTACTTTAAGCAATTTTCTCTTACAATTAACGTGGATTCAGTTAGATTAATCTTGTAGTTAATAATTATGTTAATTTCTTCTAGTATTTCTTCTATTTCTACTTCTTCCATGTCTAGCTAAACCCATTAGCTAGGGTTGTGGCTCAACCCTAGTGTGGGTAATTAATGGGTGTTTTTGCTTAATGCTTGGATGATGTTGGGTGTTTGGTATTTGGGTTGATTGTATGTTTTCACTTGGATTTGGTGGTTGCAAACACTAAGTCTAGCTTAGTGGGTCTTTACTCTTCTTGAGAAAAAAAGTCTATGACTTCACAATTAACCCAACAAGGATTTGGGATGGACCCATGAGAATGGTAGTCCCAAGTGACGGGTTAAACCTCTAGAGAGTAACTACCCTACTTGAACCATTAGTTGCTTGGGCAAATTAGCCTACCCAAATTGGTCTCAAGAGAGTCAATTGGGCAAAATCACTCTCTCTACCGAGAGGTGTGAGAGTGAATGCTAAATGCAATGGTTATCCATATTTCCCTCAATTATCATCCTTGCATTAGAATTCTATACCCGTTAATTAGTCACCTAGG
>MU745144.1:48010-72818 GCA_026770625.1 Nicotiana glauca
ACTTGGGGGCAAGCATCAACTTAATGCCATATTCAGTGTTCAAAACTTTGGGAATTGGGCAAAGGAAGGCTCCAAATGGCGGATAGGACTATGAAGCGGCCTTTGGGTATCATCGACGACGTCCTTGTTCGAGTTGATAAGTTCATCTTGCCGGCCGACTTCGTGATTCTTGATTGTGAGGTGGACTTTGAAGACCAATTTTTCTTGGAAGGCCTTTCCTAGCAATAAGGAAGGCTTTGGTTGATGTCGAGGCGGGAGAGTTGACCTTCCGAGTCGGTGATGAAAATGTAGTGTTTCATGTGTGCAAATCTATGAAGCAACCAAATAGTACTAAAGTTTGCTCGTTTATTGACATTGTCACGGCGGCGATAGTGGATGACACAAGCGCAATGATCAATGTTGAAGACCCACTTGAAACGGTGCTTTTGAACATGGAGGCTAATGATGATGCCGGGAGAATTGAATGTGTAAATGCTTTGCATGGTATGGGCTCGTACTCTTATGAGCCTAGGAAGTTATCATTGGACCTCGAGAATCGTAAGACCCCTCCAACAAAGCCATTTATTGAGGAGACGCTGGTGTTGGAGTTGAAACCACTTCCTCCTCACCTCAGATATGAATACTTTGGTCCCAATTTCACTTTGCCTGTTATTCTTTCGTCTTGCTTAACTAACTTGTAGGTGGACGCCACTTTGGCAGTTTTACAAAAGCGCAAGCGGGCGATTAAATGGACGTTGGCGGATATTCTAGGCATAAGCTTCGCCTTTTGCATGCATAAGATCATTTTGGATGAAGATGCAAGGTCGTTGCTTGAACACCAAAGAAGATTAAATGAAGCTATGCAAGAGGTGGTCAAGAAGGAAGTTATCAAGTGGTTGGATGCCGGTGTAGTCTACCCAATATCGGATAGTTCATGGACCTCCCCAGTCCAATGTGTTCCAAAGAAGGATGGTATCACGGTTGTCACAAATGCAAACAATGAATTGATTCCGACCCGCACGGTCATGGGTTTGAGAGTGTGCATGGATTATAGAAAGCTCAACAAGGTCACTAGGAAGGATCATTTCCCTCTACCATTTTTGGACCAAATGCTTGATCGTTTAGCGGGCCGGGCTTATTATTGCTTCCTTGATGGATATTCGGGGTATAATCAAATTCTCATTGCCCCGGAGGATCAGAAAAAGACAATATTTACTTGTCCATATGGCACATTCGCTTTCTCAAGGATGCCGTTTGGACTTTATAATGCTCCGGCGACCTTCCAAAGATGCATGATGGCAATCTTCACCGACATGGTGGAGGACATTCTGGAGGTTTTCATGGACGATTTTAGTGTGGTGGGAGACTCATTTGAAGAATGCCTAGCGAACTTGGACAAAGTGTTGAAAAGATGTGAGGAGACCAGTCTTGTACTCAATTGGGAAAAATGTCACTTCATGGTGCAAGAGGGAATTGTCTTGGGGCACCAAATTTCAAAGAATGGTATTGAAGTTGACAAAGCAAAGATAGAGGTTATCTCAAGGCTTCCTCCCCCTACTTCTGTCAAGGGGGTGAGAAGTTTCTTAGGCCACGCCGGGTTCTACCGGCGCTTCATCAAGGATTTTTCAAAAGTTGTGAACCCGTTGTGCAAACTATTGGAAAAGGATGTGAAGTTCGTGTTTGATGAGAGGTGCATGGAGTCCTTTGAATTGTTGAAACATAAGTTGACTACCACTCCCATTATCACCGCACCTAATTGGGATTTGCCTTTTGAGTTGATGTGTGATGCGAGTGATGTAGCGGTTGGTGCGGTGCTTGGCCAAAGAATTAACAAAATGTTCCATCCGGTGTACTACGCAAGCAAGATGATGAATGAGGCTCAAAAGAACTATACAGTCACCGAGAAGGAGTTGCTAGCTATTGTGTTCGCCATGGAAAAGTTCCGACCATACCTTATGGGGGCCAAGGTGATTATCCATACCGATCATGCCGCCCTTAGGTATTTGATGACAAAGAAAGACTCGAAGGCGAGGTTGATGAGATGGGTATTACTCTTGCAAGAATTTGATCTAGAGATTGTGGATAGAAAAGGAAGTGAAAATCAAGTCGCGGATCACTTGTCCCGGCTAGAGGAAGAAGGAAGACCGAGCAATGGTGTTGAGATTAATGATGCTTTTCCAGATGAAAAACTCCTTGCGGTGTCTATGCATGATATGTCGTGGTTTGCCGATGTGGCCAATTATCTTGTGACCGGTATAGTCCCGTATGAGCTCTCTTCTAACCAAAGGAAGAAGCTCAAGCGGGATAGTTTGGATTACTATTGGGACGAGCCCTACTTGTTCAAAATTTGCACCGATGGTGTAATTCGTCGTTGTGTCCCGGAAGAAGAACAATTGAGCATATTGGAAGCTTGCCACTCGTCTCCTTATGGTGGTCATCATGGGGGAGTGAGGACGGCATCAAAGGTTCTAAGTTGTGGCTTCTATTGGCCGACTTTGTTTCAAGATGCAAGCGATTTGGTGAAAAAGTGTGATGCATGTCAACGAGCTGGCGGGATCTCTAAAAGGGATGAGATGCCTCTTAACACCATTCTAGAGGTTGATATTTTTGATGTGTGGGGCATTGATTTCATGGGCCCGTTTGTAAGCTCTTGTGGGAACACGTATATTCTCGTGGCGGTAGATTATGTCTCCAAGTGGGTTGAAGCCGTCGCTCTTCCCAACAATGAAGCCAGGAGTGTCGTGGCATTTTTGAAAAAGCACATATTCACTAGATTTGGAACCCCTCGTGCTATCATTAGTGATGGGGGGTCCCATTTTTGCAACAAGGACTTTGATTCTTTGCTCACCAAATATGGAGTTAACCACAAGGTGACTACCCCATACCATCCTCAAGCAAGTGGCCAAGTGGAGGTTTCTAATCGGGAAATTAAGAGTATTTTGTCCAAAACAGTGAATGCAAATAGGACCGATTGGTCAAAGAAGTTGGATGATGCTCTTTGGGCTTATAGGACGGCGTACAAGACTCCGATTGGTATGTCTCCATATCTATTGGTGTTTGGTAAGGCTTGTCATCTCCCGGTGGAACTAGAGCATAAGGCGATGTGGGCTTTGAAAAGGTTAAATTTGGAATGGGATGTTGCGGCCAACCTCCGAGTGGAACAATTGAATGAACTTGATGAGTTTAGATTTCATGCTTACTCCAGCTCGTCCTTGTATAAGGACAAGATGAAGTACCTCCATGATAAGTATGCTCGGGGCAAAGAATTCAAAGTTGGTGATATGGTCCTTCTCTTCAACTCAAGGCTAAGGTTATTTCCGGGGAAGCTCAAATCCAAATGGAGTGGTCCCTTTGAAGTGGTTTTTGTAACTCCTTTCGGTGCCCTTGATCTAAAAAACAAAAATGGTGAAGTATTCCGGGTTAATGGGCATCGTGTCAAACATTACTTGGGCAAGGTTGATGACAGCCACGTGGTGGCGCTTATTCACTTGAAGTAAGATGATGGTAACCCGTGTCGTGCCGCGACGTTAAATCAGGCGCTTCTTGGGAGGCAACCCATGTCTTTTGAATTTCTTTATTTTTCCTTTGTAGAGTAGGATTTTTGAGCTGATAGTTTGTGAAGTGTTGCAAGGATAATGTTGAATCAGTGCAGGGTAAAAGTCAAAAATGAGAAGTCTCTGAACATTGCCCACGCAGCCGCACACCAAAATAGTGCGGTCCGCGTGGGATTGAAATGCTGAAGGATGGAACTTAGAAGACCCAGCACGGCCGCATGACATCTTTGTGCGGTCCGCATGACATCTTTGTGCGGTCCGCGCTGGAAAAACAAAATTTGTGAAGTCTCTGAAGTTTTGCACGCGGTCGCATACCAAAACAGTGCGGACCGCGTGGAAATTACTCAAACTGGATGGTTCTCTGAAGTTTCCCACGCGGCTGCGCACCAAAACAATGCGGTCCGCGTGGGAGTGGCTGAATCTCAAAGGTTGAAAAACCCTGCGCGGTCCGCGTGACATTTTTGTGCGGCCGTGCAGGTAGGTAAGATACGGGTCCCACGGTCTTCTATAAATAGGAGCCTTGGGACTCCTATAAACCTTTTCGCAAATTTTCATCTGAGAGTAGCTTTCTACTGTTCACCCGCATACCTTGTGAAATATTTCCACTATTATTAATCCCTGGTAACAACTCATCTATATTTAAATTCTTAGTTTAATTTTTGTTTATTTTAATTGATTTCTATTAGATTAACTTCTTAATTTCTTCCTTTTTCTTCCTTGTTCATATTAGTTAGTGGTTAGAAAAGGGTTTGTGAATACTTATTAAGGTTGGGCATATGTTCTTAATTGAAACCACTGAGTAGGGACACTTAGGATGTTAAAAATTGGACTAAAAAGAATAAAAGATCCTGCTCAGTTATTTTTGCCCTACGCGGCCGCACAACATTTGTGTGCGGTCCGCGTGCTTTGACTGATAATTAAGAATTCCTATGCGTGGTCCGCGTGACCATTTCTTTGCGGTCCGCGTGAACCAGGGCGGCCGCGGTCCAAAACAGTGCGGACCGCGTGGACAAGGTACAGAGAGTATATATATTCAAGGGTTTGATCTGTGCGGACTGCCTGGCATAATTGTGCGGTCCGCGTTGGACCTACGCGGCCGCAATCCAAAACATTGCAGTCCATGTAGGTCAGGTTCAGAGAGATGGTAATTGTAATGATTTGCCTGTGCGGACTGCGTGACTTTTCTGTGCGGTCCGCGTTCCTACTGTCTGCAATATTGTGTCTGCAATTGTGCATTGAATTTTAAACTGTCCAATCCTTATGTGCTTCCACTAACAACATAAGAATTGTATCTCTTGCAGACAATGACACGTCAAGGAAAACAAATACAACGTGGGGGCAAGAAGAAACAAACTGGGAGGGGTGTTTCTTCCCGAGGGAGGACAATTAGAAGGGTGGTAAAACTCACTGCCAAGGACAGGGAGACTATGAAGAAAAACAGAAAGATAATTCGGACAGCCGACAGGGCTGCTTCTCAGTCAACTGGTAGTGAGTATGCCCCCTCCCGGAGTGTGACTTCAGAGTCAGCCCCCCCACACATGTCCGTGGAGATTCCAGCACCAGAGTCATCCTCTCCTGAGCAGGCAAATGTGACCACCTACAAGAGGCTAGTGAATGTGGTACTCACGTACTCGTCTGATGAGTTCGGAGCTGAAAAAGAATCTAACGACCAATCTTCTACTTCGCCCGTAATTTCATCATCAAAGGAGAGCAACGGTGGTGAACCACAAGTGGGAGGGGTAGAGAGGACCAGGAAACCCGAGGTTTGGGAGGACATGTTCGTCAGTCAGGTTGCCTTCCACCGATTCAGGGAATGGTGGCCAAAAAGGAAGCTGATTCCGGAGAGACAGTTCATTGATGCTTACTTAGTTCCTCACAACCCTCACGTACAAGCACAATTCCGTACAAGAGAAGATTGGGGATTCTTCAAAGAGCGTGTGAAAATGGCAAATGAGCACATGGTAAAGGAATTTTATAGTAATATTTACCATGTAGTTCGGGGCTCCACAGCTACAAAAGTGAGGGACAAGATCGTGCTTTTTGATGGGAAGACTTTGAATGAATTCTTGGGGTTTGCGGAGGAGGACGACTCTCAATACTTGAAGAAGTTAGCTTTGAAAGAAGAAGCTCGGCAGTGGTTAGTTGAGATTTTAACGGCCCCAGGAACGGTCCCGGCGTGGCTCAAGGCACAAGAGAAGATATTCCGCAACACCTTAAACTTTGAAGAAAAAGGGTGGTTGACATTTGTGTGCAATCGGCTTGACCCGACCACACATGATCACTCCGTCCCTATTGATCATGTTGTATTGGTTGCTTCCATCATGGCGGGATTCCCATTGAATGTGGGCAATATTATGCATAGGGTGATTTCCACGGTGAGCAATTAAATAAAGACAAACTACCCTTTCCCCAACACATTGACCATGTATTTCAAAGAGCTGGGGGTAGAAAAGAAGAAATATGATGTTAAGGTACCTGTGGTAAGCCCATATTCATGGTATGATCAAAAAGGTCCCGACAATCCAAAGAATGCCAAGAAGAGCCAAGCCTCCACTTCTTCCGCAGCTGGCCAGTCTGAAGAGCCAACTGCCATTGAGACCACTACAGTGCCCCCAGGACCTTCCACAGCACCCCATTCTACCTCAGCTGATCCGGTGATCCCGGTATCAAAGACTCACAGATTCACCGCCAACCAGCTCACGCACTCATTAGCCAGTCTGAACAACTGGATGTCGTCACCGACATCCAAGTTGTCCACATTGACCACAGCTGTACATGCTCAGCGAGCACCGGTGACTGTTGAGATCCCTGCTTCTATTGAGGAGACTTTGAAGAAAATCCTGGACCAGGAGCAGATAATGGCAAAGCAGGATTCCTTGGCCAAGGCAGTCGGCGAGCACAGCAACGCACTCAAGAGCTTGGCTAAAGAGCACAGAAAGCTAAGGAAGACTAAGGCCTCGAGGGAGTCGGTAGCAGCTTTGAAGGAGAAGGTGGACAAGCTAGTGGCGGATCAGCTGCCACTAGACTTGTTATTTGAGGAGCCGGCTGTAGACCCACCATTTGAGCAGCCACAGGAGGAGGAGCACAGGCCGAAGAAGAAGAGGAAACTCCCCAACACGGAGGGAGTTGTGATATCAGTCGCTCCTGAGCATGAGGGTCCTTCTAGTGCCCCTTCAGTTGATGGGCCAGACTCGGAGCAGGCACCCATCCCAGCAGCACAGCAGCAGCAGGTTGGGGACCAGTCTGAGGTCCCTGCCAGTATAGAGGACACGGGAGCCACTGACCAGCACAGGGCAGCTGATGAGGCTTAAGGGGCCACTCTATATCCTTTGTTTGCTTTTTGATGTTTTATTTGGTAGTTAGCATTGGGGACAATGCTAGCTCTTATTCGTGTGGGGTGTGGCCCTGCTTTTTGTTTTTGATTAAATGGATGACTGTATATACTTTCTATTCTCAACACATTCATAGACATAGATGGCTTGTATATAAACTTTGATTTTAAACTCCCTTAGTTGTATATTCTTCTCCCCGTGTGTACATATTCATTTGGCTATCATTTGAGTTTTCTTTCTACTTTTGTTATTTTCGTTAAAATTCTTATTTTTAGTGCAAAGTTAGGCTCGTAGCCTCTTTTTGGTTTTGCTTTGATGTTGCAATAAGCCCTTGGTTTTCTTAATGCCACGGTTCTTTCCAAGGGTAGAGTGTTGTGTGAACCGGGTGGCTCTTCCCAATGATAGATAGCGTGACAACTTTCTTAAGGGTTGAGTCAGTTTTTGATTTTTCTTTTTGATTTTCAAGTTTTTGAAGTTAAGGGTACCTCAGGAGAAGCTTCACTTGGGCCTAGCACATTTGCCTTTGATCTTATGGTCAAGGACATTAAGTTGTGTTTATGATGGTGAAAGTCGTGGCCTTGAGACTCTTGTGTTGACCAAGCAATCATCATGTGGTCAAATATGGGCCATTGTGCGCTTTAATCATGACTAAGGTCATTGTGGGACCTCGACTCCGTCTTTGACAATCCTTGAGTGTATGTGTGGCAAGAATTCGATTTGTGAGCCCAAGTACCGAGCCAATAGTCTAGAACTTGCCCCGAATGTTTGTTGAGGCGAAATAATAGGTGGAACTTGACTTGAGACGTGATTGTAGGCTCTCCTTGATCCAAAAATGCTAATTTGATCCATCTTATGACCTACTAATGCAACGATCCCTAGTCCACCCCTTTTGAGCCTTAAGCCTTCTTCTTTCATGAACCAAAGTTACAAGCCTATACCCATTTTAATGAAACCCTCTCTTGGCATCCATCTTCCTTTGAGTAATGGCATATATCTAAGTTTGGGGGGAGACAAGACATGCACCAATGTGGTAGAAAAGGCACAAACACAAAAAGAAAAGGAAGGCAATGAAAAAGAGAAAAAGGCAAAAAGAAAGACAAAAGTGAAAAAGACCCAAAGAGGGAGCTCAAAGTCAACAAAAAGAAAAAAAATGATGCGAAAAAGGGTGAACAAAAAGGAGAAAGGTTTAAATTGCAAAAGAAAGAGAAACATTGTGTCTCTCTAACCTCTTGAAAGAATAAATACTCAAATGAGTCAAGAAAGTGTGCCAAAACGAATCAAAAGAAGTGCTTAGGGGAAGATTGAACCCATATGGACGAAAGTGTATCCTACCTTTACCCAAAAGCCTTCACAATGACTCCGAAAAAAGTGCTATATGATCTTGAGTTGAGGGAAGCCTACATTAGTGGATACTTACATGAAGGGCAAGCATATGGTACTTAGAGACGGACTTAGGGTCTCTTCTTTGAGAGAGATGAGCAAAGAATCTGTCCACCTCGATTTGTGTGCAATTACTCTAAAAGGTGAGGTTCACTTAGGGAGAGTCGAGGATGTTTGAGTTTAGGTTCCACAATGACCAAAGTACTTGAGAAAGGTTCCTTGATGAGATGTGTCAACCCTTGAGGCTCTTGTGTCACACTTGATCCATAAGTTTTCAAAGTTTTAAATGTGTTAATGATACATTCGCATTGAAGGCAATTGTTAGTCCCAATTGATGCTTGATTGAGGTCACTTTAGGAAAAACAGGAATTACCTGGATGTTTTCTATTGAAGGGTAGGTCTCATTTTAATTGCTTGAGGACAAGCAAAGGTTTAAGTTTGGGGGAGTTGATAACTATGAACTATGCATGTTTTATACCCCTTCTTACCTGAGCTTTGTGCATAAATTGCTCTAAATTAGTCCGGAATTGCTTACAAGTTGCGCTTGATTGCAGGTTTGAGCGACTAGATGATAAAGATCACAAATCGACTCAAAAATGAGTGAAATCTGCCAAGCGTCAAAAGATGACTGAAAGTGGGGAAATATGTGACCTGCACGGACCGCACTGTTTTGTTGTGCGGCCGCGCAGGAAAGTTTAGAGAACCAGCAATTGTGAAGAAAACCCACGCGGACCGCATCCATTTCCACGCGGTCCGCAATGATGATTGATCAGAGGCTAAGATATTCAAGGCAAAGTCCCACGCGGCCGCACACCAAATCAGTGCGGTCCGCGTGGGTAAAAGTTCAAAGAGTCAAAATGGGACAAATTCTACTGTGCAGCCGCACACCATTTCCACGCGGTCCGCATGACTCAACCTGTGCGGCTGCGCACCATTTCCACGCGGTCCGCTTGACTCAACCTATGCGGCCGCGTGGCATTTCTATGCGGTCCGCATACCCAAGTCCAGAAGCACAGATCTGAAGACCAGTTGCCCTACGCGGCCGCATGTCATTTCTATGCGGTCCGCGCCAGACCCTCAGGGGTATTTTTGTCCGGTTTTTCCTGTGTAGTATATATAGAACATTTTACTCTTTTAGGTAAAGTTTTGGAATCTTTTTGAGCAGCTGAGCACGAGGCACTTCATATTAGGCTACTTTAGGCAATTTTCTCTTGTAATTAACGTGGATTCAAGTAGATTAAGCTTGTAGTTAATGATTATGTTAATTTCTTCTAGTATTTCTTCTATTTCTACTTCTTCCATGTCTAGCTAAACCCATTAGCTAGGGTTGTGGCTCAACCCTTGTGTGGGTAATTAATGGGTGTTTTTGCTTAATGCTTGGATGATGTTGGGTGTTTGGTATTTGGGTTGATTGTATGTTTTCACTTGGATTTGGTGGTTGCAAACACTAAGTCTAGCTTAGTGGGTCTTGACTCTTCTTGAGAAAGAGAGTCTATGACCTCACAATTAACCCAACAAGGATTTGGGATGGACCCATGAGAATGGTAGTCCCAAGTAACGGGTTAAACCTCGAGAGAGTAACTACCCTACTTGAACCATTAGTTGCTTGGGCAAATTAGCCTACCCAATTGGTCTCGAGAGAGTCAATTGGGAAAAATCACTCTCTCTACCGAGAGGTGTGAGAGTGAATGCTAAGTGCAACGGTTATCCATATTTCCCTCAATTATCATCCTTGCATTAGAATTCTATACCCGTTAATTAGTCTCCTAGGCAAGTGCTACAACCCTAGTGCTTTTCTCTTATTGCATACAAATAGCATCATTACTTAGCATAATTTAGTTTACAATTATAGTTGATAAATTTAGTGGATAAACCAAAAATGATAGAAGCAAAATTAAGATCCAAAACACCTTCCTAGACTTCACAAATACTCAACTCCCATAACTAGCTCCCTGAGGAAATTTACCCCGAAACCACTATCGGGTAAAAGTTGTTAGCGCCCACTCTTCCCAAGGGTTGAGTCCGCACCGATCAGTAGGGGACATCAAGGTAGCCACGAGGAAATCCGATGTCTTCAAACTTAAGCAAAGGGAGAACGAGATGCTGCAAGAATTTGTATCATGCTTTCAAATAGAATGAATGGAACTACCACCGGTCTCCGACGACTGGGCAGTGTAGGCCTTCACTCAAGGTCTAAATGAGCGAAGCTCGGTGGCTTCAAAGCAGCAGAAATGGAATCTGGTTGAATATCCCGTCGTGACCTGATCGAACATCCACAATCGATACCAGTCGAAGATCAGGGTCGAAGATGATCAGCTAGGAGTGCCCTTGGGCTCGGTATACCCAAGCAGGCTTCTGGCGAAGGAGCCAAAGCCAAACATAGAATGATATCAGCCATACACCGAATGCAGGAGAAACACCTCGAGGCGCAACCTACCTCGCAACGATCGAAGGATAGACCGACGACAAAATCCTCGGGGACTAAAAAACAGAGCCAGATTTGATAGGAACGCGGGGCCAATGGAGGCACCTCGACTGTCAGAATACAACTTCAACATCGATGTATCAAACATCGTGTTCGCCATCGGTAAAATCAGAGATGCCAGATGGCGCAAACCCGTGCAATCAGATCCTTCACAAAGGAATCGTAACTTAGTGTGTGAATTTTACAACATGCAAGGCCACAGGACCAAAGATTGCCACCAACTCCGAGAAGAGGTAGCCAGAATACTCAATAAAGGTCACCTCTAAGAATTCTTAAGCGACTGGGCCCAAACTCAATTCCAGGAAGAGAGGCGGCCAAGAAGAACGAAACTAATGAGCCGCAACATGTCATCCACATGATCTTGGGAGACATCGATGCCCCATAGGGACCCGTGATGAGAAGGAAAAATATATCCATCACCAGAGAAAAGAAAACCCAGGGGTACATACCCGAGGATGCCCTCGCATTCAGCGAAGAGGACACTCAGAGCTTGTCTCAACCTCACAATAACACACTGGTAATCTTTTTCCGTGTAAATACATTTCAAATAAAACGTGTACCCGTAGATCCAGGTAGCTCGGCCAACATTATCAGGTCGAGGGTAATAGAACAGCTCGGACTGCTTGACCAAATCGTGCCCACAACTCGAGTCCTCAACGAATTCAACATGGCGATTGAAACAATAAAAGGAGAAGCCACCCTCCCAATCAATGTGGTCTGCACAATCCAAAATGTCAAATTCCATGTCATCGAAGGATACATGAGGTATAACGCCTTGTTCGGGAGACCGTGGATACACTGCATGAGAGAAGTACCATCCACCCTCCACCAAATAATGAAATTCCCGATAAAGGATGGGAATTAAATCGTCTACGAGGAATAACATGCGGTAAGAGAAATGTTCGCGGTGCACGATGTGGCACCGACGCCAATACCTCCACCCGCAAAGGAGCCAAAGCGTAATCAAGCTACATCTTTGGTTAAGCCAATTAAACAAAGCAGAGGACCGTACCTTGTCCTCATCACAAGTGACTAGAACATATCGGACCTTGAAACATAGCCGACACATCCCACACTGAGTTATGACTATTTTCCTTTGTATTTTAATATATAATCAATTCTGACCTTTATGCAGGCATCCGACCGAGGCAGTCAAAACGCTAAAACCAAGCTCGAAGACCTTAAGGTTTTAAAGCGTTCGTTGCACTCTTTTCCTTCGATCAAGTTTTTTGTCCCAAAAAGGGTTTTACTAGCAAGGTTTTTAACGAGTAAACATCCACACGCTACCTAAGGAAGACTCAACAAATATTCAAGACTTCTTTTGCAACCAACCTCTAATACTGGTGGGCATTCACCCCGGAATGTCATCCGCTCGGAAAAGCCAAGAAACGCCAACTGGGGTCCCAATAGAAAATGATGTATCGGGCCAAACAGTCGAATAAATCGTGTCCGTAAAGACGGGTCCCCTGTGGAAAAAACATGTATACTTATACCAAGTAATCGAAGAATATCTGTTATCAAAGCATCTCACGCTGCAAAGGAAACTCGACATTTTCACAAAAATAATTCCTCCGAAGAAAATGCCCCAAGCACTCGGGGACTGGCGTCAACAATTCAACACCTGAGCGATCCTCGGATCGGAACTCCAAACTCATAACACCTCAACGAGGCAAAATTATGAAATATCTCTAAAGCTGAAAGTGTCCCGAACACTCGAGGGCTGGCGTCATAACCTCAAAAAATATACAACCTCAGGGTCAGAATCTTTGAAATCGTAAGCCCTCAATGAGGCAATACCAAGTTTATGAGTAATGGCTCTTGAGCCAGGATACCCTCGATGACTCGGGTACTGTCACCAATCGCCATTCATTAGAAAACCTGAGGCCATAAGACCCCAAGCGGGCAGACTCGGTCTCGTAAGACCTACATAAGGCAACAATAGTGTTTGTGATACCTCAAGCAAGGCATGAACCATACTTATACCAAGTATCTAAAATCTATAAGACCTCAAGCAAGGCATGCACCACACTTGTACCAAGTGGAAATATCTGTAAAACCTGAAGCAAGGCATGATCCATACTTGTACCAAGTATCTAAAAACTGTAAGACCTCAAAGGCATAAAATTTTTGTAAGACCTTACTATAGGCATAAAACCCGATCTCAAAGTTAAGTCTATATATGGAACTTGTAATACCCCTAAAAGGCGTACCCTTGATATAGACACCGAAACTACTTCACTCGGGATCAAAATGGCTCCGGCCAAGCACAAATAACTACGGTCATAAGGCTGTTCCAGCCAAACTAACATGACTCGGGGATGCCCGACTGCTGCTACAAAATCACATGCCTTCAATTACTTCGAATATACTTCAAAAAGAACTGGTTAAATATGCTACCCTCAACATAGGCAAAAGAGCTTCGACCATGTCAGCTCCAAATCTCAGGCTTCGAGATACTCAGCCTCCGAGCTAAAACTACCGAGGTGCTCGATCATCACCACATAATGACTCGTAATTGAGGTTTTTATCTAACCGTCGAAGATTCAGGCAAATATTATTTCAAAAAATCCTTAACGAGGGAAAACCAAAGCTTAAAAAGGGTCGTATCGACCCAACGCGTGATAGCCTGAAGCCTCTGTCACTAGCCCACATAAAGGTCGCTTCGACCCAAGGCGTAAGAGCCATTGTCACCAGCCCATAAAAATTCAAAAACTTGAGGGCCGAATGAGCTCGAGTCAAAACATAACTCGGAGACTGAACCCAAAATAGTTAAATAAAAATGTCTAATGGCAAAATCATAAGAGCTCAAATTCCAGCTTACACTAAAAGGTCACTTCGATCCAAGGCGTAAGAGCCATTGCCGCCAACCCACACAAATAAAAAAAAACTAGAGGGCTAAATAGCTCGAGTCGAAACCTGACTCGAAGACTAAACCCAAAACAGTTGATCAAAACATGCCTAAAAACAAAAGTATAAAAGCTCAAACGCCAGCTTGTACTAAAGCTCTACCTCTGTCTGTATTTGCATTGCATAAGGCTACCATTATGCCTTCCAACTTGCATAAGGCTACTATTCTGTCTTTCGAGGTTAAGCTCTACCTCTATATGCATCTGCATTGCATAAGGCTACTATTCTGCCTTCCAAGACTAAAAGTTGCCTCTATCTACATAGCACGGCTGAAATATCGCCACACTGAACGGCTGAAAGCTCGCCACATTACATGGGTGAAGTGTCGCCACATTGCACGGCTGAAAGATCGCCACATTGCATGGCTGACAGATCGTCACATGCTACTACATCCTTCATGGGCTGAAATATTGCCAACTTATCCAAAGGCATCATCGTTTAGAGGCACCATCCTCATAGCCCGAGAACACCATGTCATGGCCTGAGGATCCCTTCCAATTTCTTGCATATCATTATTCAAAGGCATCATGGTTCGGAGGTACCATTTTCATAGCCCTAGAGCATCATTTCATAGCCTGCGAATCCTTTATTATACGCTTGATGGCCCAGGACACCATGGTCTAAAGACGTCATCCTAACCGTCCGAAGATAGCATTCGGGTCTAATGGGAATTTGTATCATGTCTAAATTTACACACAATATATGCTTTGTATTACTTATTTGCAGGTAAACCAACAAGCAACAGCCGTCCCGACAGGAGCATTCCCGTTCCAGTGCCTGCAGCCACATCAGACCTAACTATTCCCGTAAGCCTTTCACTCACCCTGATCGAAACATTGCGTTCGTTCTTGGAAAGTGACTATTTGCATAATCCGCCAATAGATCCTTAACTACAGGAGCAAGGGTGTGACCTATATCGTGTCGTTCGGTCAAAATTTGGTCATCATATCTTTACCCGACAACTCTTTAATCCTTCCCGGGTAGATAGGAGCAACTGTTGATACTCAATTTTTTCTCTATATATATTTTATATGCATAGTACCTTCAAAATAACATATGTATGCATATATAAGTATACCCAAGTGTTTCATTATTTTTCTTTTATTTTAAATATTTTAAAATCAATTTATTCCCCTATTTTTATCCATAAAAATTCAATAATTATCTCTAAAATTATCATTTTTTGTGATTCACTTGTTGAACTTTTATGTTTATGATGAAATAGGGCTAAGGTAATTTCTACATGTTTTTAAAATTTCATTTAGTATTTTTGAAATCTAATTACACATAATTGCAATATTAGCCATTTTAGGTTTAAATTTGTCTCATGTTTATAAAATAGGATCCTATATTTTTAAACTATTAATTATATATTATAAATCATCTTAGTACCTTTAATTTATTTTCAAAAATTAATTTATTATTTTTTATAAATTAAATAGGGAAAATTAGCTATTTAAATAATGACCCAATTTCATTTCAATTATAACCCAATTCTGAACCCATTTGAACCCCGACCCAATTGCAAATTAGACCAACCCAAACGCAGTTTCATAACCTGCCCACTTGCCCGTTTTAATACAGGTCGTTGATCATTCAAATCAATGGCCAATGATCACCCTTGTCTTAAATAATTCCAAACTACCCCCAAAACCATATCATTTCTCACAATCCGCCGCCTTAGAACCCCTTCCCTCTCAAACACTCTCTGCAAATGCCCCCAAACCCTAGCCGCCGCCACCCTAATCCACTATAATCCATGGCCTTCCGAGGTTATCTGAGACTTATACCGGCCTTTCATTGCTTCTACGTGTTTGGTTCTATAGTCTTATGATCAGACTTTGAAGGGATTTGGTCCAGTCTATGCTCGATGACCCTTCTCCAACCATCCCTGACCTTTCTCTGGCCAGCCATGGCCATTCGAGTCAGACCTTTGACTCTTCTGGTTAGATCGGTAACTTTCAAGGCCTTTCTTGTTGCTTTTGGGTTCTTCTGAAACCCTAATATCTAAGATCTTTTCGCCAGATCTACCTTAGATCTATGCTTGCCATGAACTTTTGAGCATCTTCTTGAAGCTTCTTTAACTTTGCTCTCAAAACGACTCTTCATCTTTTCCGATTAGGGTTTTCTTTCTTTTAAATTATTTTTCAAAACCTCTTCTATGATTTTAATGTGTTTCTGATTTTACTATGTTCTACTCATGTTGTTCTTCTATACGATTATTGTTGAAAATCCTAATTTCTTTTGGGTCATTCGAGTTTCTGAAACTATTTGCTAGTATTTGTTTGATTTATTTGTTTATCATTTTTACACTCGATTCTTGTACCCTAATTTCTTTTGGGTCTCATTCGAGTTCTGAAGCTGTTTGTTAGATAAGTGCTTATTTGGTTAAGTTCTTGTTCGATTTATTTGTTTATCATCTTCTAAGCTCGACTATTGTTGAAAAAACATGTATCTTTGGGTTAGAAACTGTTCGTTTGAATACCTGACTTGATTTGAAAGTTATTTGTTTCAGAATATCTTTTCTTTATATGAGTCCTCTAATTCTGGGTTTTTACTATCTTTAAATTCGATTATGCTTGAAACCCTAACTTTTCATAAGGGGTTTCTCATATATTACTGTGAGACCCTTTGTATGCTTCTGATACTCTATTTTTCTTTACTACTGATTCAATGTGACTTGACTTACTTGATTATTATGCTTCGAATGATTTCTATCTACTGAACTTTGTGCTACTATTGCATGCTATTGCTTTTGCCAATAGGTTTGGCTTTGCATGTCTAGTGTTGTTCACTCTATTTATATGATGAGGTTCCTTCTTTGATTGATCTTTAATCTTGGGACTGTTTTCAAAACTTTTCTTTTGTGAACTCTAGTTTCACTTGCCTGTTAAAATTAATTGTTTCCTGTCTTTATTTTGCTTTGTTAAATCTTTTTCCAAAATAAGTATATTTCTGTACTTAGACTCGATTGCTTACTTAATGTTTTTACTACTTCTTTTATGGCAATAATCAATCTGCCTATAAACTGATTTTCTTTCCTTATTTTGAATCTGTTACCCTCGTTAAACAAGTGATTTCTCAATTAAGGGGGAATCACATGGTTAATTGATTCTGACTGTTGATTGTTTCCATATTTGTATTAAAACTTTACTTATTACCTTATTTCTCACATGTTTTCAAAAAGGCTATAAAAACCATGCACCCCCTTTCTTTCAAGGACACGAACACAAGGAATAAAATACTTGAGTTCAGAATATACACTCCACTAAAAACTCTCTCTCTTTTGTCTGTTGCTACTTGTGTTGCTGCCTTACCTAGTTGGCTGAAAGCCAAGGCTAGGCTGTGGGAAGCTTGCTTACTTTTTCTTTCTGCATTTGCATCTTTACTGGTATGTTCTAACTAATTTTCAGCATCAACAACAACATGTTTCTTTACTATTTTCTGCTTGTATTTAATCAAGTTCCATTATTAAGCATGCTGTAATTTGCCCTTTCTATTCTGAATCAATGCTTTCTTATGTATGAATTCTGTCAGTCACTTATTATGACCTATGAGTCCTAAACCCCTATATCCCCTATGTGTTTGGTATCTTTGGTTGGTTTGGGTCATGACAGCATTGGACATTGCTGTGCATGACCCAAACCTGATCTCCTTGGGGTCATAACCTCCATATACCCTTTACATGTTGTATGTTCTGGTTGGTTTATGGGTATGCCAGCACCATCTATTGTTGTGCATGCCCAAACCTGATTCCTGGCTAAGGATATTACTCTTTGCAATGTGTTCCCAAAATCCCGACCCCCCTTTGTATGAAAATATTAATTTTGTGCTTTACTACTACCGTTTTCCCATCACCCTCTCCCCTCTCCATTATCCACTTAGTTTTAAATCTCTATTCCTACACTTCCACCATATTCTTATACTTAGGTTCTGCCCCTCTTGTGTGAGTCTTGCCTTGGGACCCATGAGCTCCCTCTAAACTTGGACACATAAGGGCTGTCCCTTCCACACTACACTCATCTCTATTTGGTTCTGCAAACTTGGGTGTAAGCACTGTCTGGGGTCCTTTGAGACCCTTAGGGAACTCTGACACACCCAGGTATGAAAAAGGCTTTGAAACAAATGGCATTTGAGGTGGTTTATTCCCTAACTCAGAGAGGAAGTCAAGAATCAGGCTTCCTCTGGTTGTAACTTCTTTTGTTTTATATTTTGATGTAATTCATTATTTTTTTTGTAATAATTTGTAATAAACATTTGGGCTTGATTAGTGGAAAAAGGCTGGGTAATTATGCATGCTCAAGGGTAGAAAATATACCTATAGGAATTGCGTTCTGAGTGATTCAATTCTGTATTTAGAAATCATGCCTATAGGACTGGTTTTAAATTCTGCATGTTCGATTTTACATTTAGACACCATGTCCATAGGACTTACCTTAAGTTCTGCATGTTCAACTTTGCATTTAGACATCATCCCTATAGGATCTGTCCTCTAATAAATTCTGCATGTTTGACTTTACATTTAGATAACCTGCCTATAGGACTTGTTTAAAATTCTGCATGTTTGTTACCACTTAGACACCATACTTTAGGATCTAAACGGCTATAAGCAGATATCATGTTCATAATGTATAAAAATCATGCCTATAGGAATTCCCAAGTAAAATCCTGCCTGTTTCTATTCCACGTTCAACTAGATATCATTAAAATCAACAATACTAGATATCATGTCTATAGGAATTAAAATCAGCAATACTAGATATCATGTATATATGAATTAAAATCAGCAATACTAAATAAAATCGTCTGTAGAATCTGAAACCAGTTTAGCTTAAAATCATCCAAATTCATACTGTTCTGAACTAGTTTTAAAAAAGCAACCTAATTTCCTTTCATTGACACGGTTTAACAAGCATGCTTATTGGATCTCAAACCGTTCATTTTTAAGTTGTTACTGCTTTGTAACACTCTGAATCAGTAATAGATACCATGTTTATAAGATCTCTCCCAAACACTTAGGCAAGCCTTAGGTAATAACAACGAATAAAAGCCCGCTTATGTTAACTAGTAATTGCTACAACCAGCAGACATGCCTGATTCAAACTTCTTATATGAGTTACGTAATAAATTGGTCTGCTTCAACAACTTAAACTCCCCTTACCTTAGAATTTTTAGATTCAGATCTTGATTGTTGTTTGAGTCATGCTATTTGGTTGCTTTGCTTGAGAAGGTATACATGAGCCTTCAGTGTTTTATGTGCTTCCCCCTTTAATGTGCAGTCCTATGTGTTTTGTATGTCACCTTAGCTATTTCACCTTTGAAACTTCAAAGTCAGCCTAATATCCCTCCCCTTTAGGAATAGTAGTCCTAAGTTCCACTAGGACTGATAGGAATGGGACGGATAATAGCATGCGATAGTTGTCATGACCCAAAATCCACAAAGGGTCATGGTGGTGCCAGACACCTCTGTCAGGCCAGCCAACTAGATTATCAATTAATTCCTCTTTTAATACTTTTGAAAACCTAAGGTTTTTCCTTCCATTTTCATAAATAAAAGCTCACTACTTGAATTTAATTTTAAATAATAACAATTAGTACAAATCCGTTGAAATCCATCCCAGAAACCCGGTGTCACAAGTACATGAGCAACTATCGATAAGGAAAGTAAAATACAACATCTGTCCGAAATACAGTGGATAGGGAATAAATAATAAAATGCTGAATGGAACTACACTGGCTGCGGGTTGCCTCGAACAATGCAGCTCACCTAGTCCCAGAGTCGTCTGTGCTGCTACGCCCAATAGGCTGCTAAAGGTATATATATACCTGTGCAACAAAAATGCACATAAGTGTAATATGAGTACATAATCAACGTGTACTCAGTGAGTATCCCGCCTAATCTCGAAGGGGTACAGACGAGATGGCCAACTCTGACACTCACTAGAGGTCAATTAGCAATATTCTATAAGTGCGAGGATAATCATGGATTTGCATAGAAGTTCTTATTGTGAAGCCAGAAAACAGGTAAACACCTTCAACAATAAATCAAGGGCTTCTAAAGTCTGTTCTTTATTATCTTATCAGTTTATATCAAGCCACGTAGGGCCAATTCCACATTTACAATTTTCAAGTAACAGATAAACATGCGCAAATCATGCCGAGGTCGATGGCCCGCTCCAACAGGAATATAAATTGTGCACCGCCGAGGGTCGAGCAGCACGAACCGTAGATGCATCTATTCTCACTGAGGCATTCGGACCGTTCCATAAATAAACACATATCCTGCTCGCGAATCATCCATGTGACGCAGGCATACATAAAATACATGCTCAATCAGTCAAATAAGAACTTATCGGGGAATATTTATTCAAATAAAATCAATTCTCCTTTAACAATTTAAGAAATGAAGTCTAATCCTTTTAAAAATTTACTTACTAATTCGATGTGAGCTAAGCAATTCAAGCTACCAATGGGTTCACAATTAATCCACGTGCAACATGCTTTTGGGTCCTAACTACCCGGACAATAGCATAATAGTAGCTACGCATGGACTCTCATCACCTCGTGCATACGTAGCCCCCACAAATAGGAGCACATAATTAATTACTTCACCTACGGGGTAAATTCCCCCTCACAAGATTAGAAAGAAGACTCACCTCGCTCCGAAGACTCAAAACCGGCTTTCTACAATCTTTCGAAGGCTTGCACCAACGCACAATGCTCCAAAACTAGCCAATTAACGACAAACTAATGAAAATATGCTTAAATACTTGTTAACAACTCAGATTATACAAATTCCCTACTCCGCTTAGTGAAATGACCAAAATGCCCTCAGGCCCACATGCCCGGAATCCATAATTTTTCAGAGATAAAGGTTACACATGACCTTAGGGACTCAAATACATAACTTTCTCTTAATTCCATACTCAAAATTATGGCCAAAATCCAAGATTATAGTTTTCTAGGTTTTCAACCAAAACCTCAATATTTACTCTAATTTCCATGCTTAAAGCCATATATAATTGATATATTCAACTCAAGAGTGGTGGGGATAACTTACCTTAACATAGATGACGAAATCCCCTTTGAAGCTCTCCAAAAATCGCCCCCAAGCCATGAAAAATGGGTGAAATGAACCCAAATCCTGATTTTTAAACATTCTGCCCAGCCCAGGTCCGCCCTTCTTCGCGTTCGCGGTCTCCCGCTCGCGTTCGCGAAGGCCAGTCACCCGACCTTCGCGTTCGTGTACAAGGCCTCGCGTTCGCGTAGCCAAAGACCCTAGGCCCACCTTTTCCTTCTACACGTTCGCGATCCCCTCCTCGCGTTTGCGTAGCAGCTCAACCCGCCCCTCCGCGTTCGCGAGTTCCTCTTCGCGTTCGCGAAGGCCAAAACCTGAAGCCTCCCATTTTCCTCTTTGCATTTGCGAGACTTGCTTCGCGTTCGCGAAGAAGGAAACCAGATACCAGCAACCAGCAACCAGCAACCAACAACCAACAACCAACAACCAACAACAGTTTTTAACCCAAATTCGATCCGTTAACCATCCGGAATCCACCAAAGGCCCCCGGGACCCCAACCAATCACACCAACAAGTACCATAACACATTACGGACTTGCTCGAGTCCTCCAATCATAACAAACAAAGCTAAAACCATGAATTACACCCCAATTCAAGCTTTATGAACTTTGAACCTTCTAACTTCTATTTCCGATGTTTAAACCTATCAAATCACGTCCTATTGACCTCAAATTTTGCACACAAGTCATATTTGACATTACAGACCTACTCCTACTTTCGGAATTGGATTCCGACCCCGATATCAAAAAGTTAACCTCCGGTCAAATTTCTCAAAAACCTTCAAATTCTAACTTTAGCCAAATTGCTCCAAAAGGAACTACAGATCTCTGAATTCACTTCCGATCGTGCTCCCAACTCCAGAATGACCATACGGAGCTATTCACAGGCTCGGAATCCCAAAAGGACATCGATAACACTAAAATGCACTTCAAGCCAAACTTAAGAAATTCCTTCTAAAATGCTAACTTCCACAATAGGCGCCAAAACACTCACGGGTTATCCAAAACCCAATCTGGGCATACGCCCAAGTCCGAAATCATCATACGAACCTGCTGGAACCTTTAGATCCTGATTCCAACGTCGTTTACTCAAAATTCCAATCCTAGTTCATTCTTTCAACTTTAAGCTTCTCAAATGAGAATTTTCATTTAAATTTAACTCTGATCTTCCTGAATTTAAATTCCGACCATGCGAATAAGTCACAATACCTGAAATGAAGCTGCTCATGGCCTCAGGACGCTAAACGACATGCGAGGGCTCAAAACGACCGGTTGGGTCGTTATATTCTCTCCCACTTAAACATACGTTCGTCCTCGAACGTGCTGAGAACTACACTAGAGTAGTCTGAAATCACTGTTTAGCACCTCAAGCACCTTCCCATGCTATCACAACTCAGTTGAGCACATTAGCTCGATAAGTTCTGATGATACTCCCTTTTATTCAAGCAATTAAGCCTTAGAGCCCAATTCCAACATCCAGAATTCTATGCTAGACCTGTTTCCAACATACGATCACCGTATCAATCACTATACGATGTACTCAAACATGACTGCATAACTCTGCTGAATTCACACTTTGCATAACTTAATCCACAGGACCACAATAATATTTTCTGATCAGCTTAGCCAAAAATTCAACGAATCAGATGCTCCCATTGCACCTCATGACACGCAAGTCTTGCTCTAACTCTTACAATACTGCCACGGCGGATGAGATGCCGAAATTCATAATCAACTGCCGAGTCAACCAACCATCGGTTCTATACTTCTGACAAGAAACATTACCACATTCTGAACCAAATAATGATCTTCGCTCCATAATATACTTTATATAATCAGATTGCACTGATCCTAAATCCCACAATCTCATCTTACCCAGTACGAACTGCTCAAGCAATAAGCCACTCTGAATGCGATCACAACTCTCATATGACTCCACAATGTGCCAATAGGCCACCAATCCAAACACAACACAAACAAATATCGAACTCTGGAAGGAATTACCTAACCCCCGCACTAGTACGGACCTTCCTTAGAAGATAAGAAGCGAAACACAAAAAACAAAACATATAGAGGATCGGACTCGACATTACACTGTTGCGGCACGCAACTCGATCCAAATGACATACCCATGGTGGCGTGTCACCCGATCCAAATAACATACCCATAGCGGCGTGCCACCCGATCCAAATAACATACCCATGGCGGCGTGCCACCTGATCCATACATAGATCTCACATAAGGAGATTGCACTTCGAGCTAAATCTGCTCATTACAATAAAAAATATCGAATTTCGATCGCAAGCACGTTCAGTGCATAATACCATCCGTGAGAAAGCACATAGCGCTATAGGCTAAAAACTCAAGAACAACTGAGGTGCGGTACAAGATCTGATCTCAAGAGCCATTTGCTCATAATACGACATCGCCACGCAGAGCCTCAACATATAAAAATTTACCAAGCCGTCTCATAACTCGTACAACGCAATACATCATTGCCTGGAATAGCTGATGACAAAATAACACCCTGATTGTTCCTCCATAGGGAACGTTCGCTGAAACGAACACAACTAGCCTGATATAAAGCCATGTTCACAAATAAATCAATCCACCGATCTCAAGCCGATTTCTTATTGTACCAACTTGGCCAATGACCTTTCAAAGGTCCGTAGCAACCCCCTTTTGCCTCATATCACGTAAGAATAACCATCATAACTAGAGCAACCTCCTCAGTTCATAACCCAATATACAAAGTTCCCTCCAGGCATAAATTCTCAAATTAATGATACTACTACAATCCCCATACTTGGTTTAAATCTTTAGCTAATCAAGTGACTACATGCCACGTTTATACAATCTTCCCGTGGGATACGCTCCCACAATCTTCCGAAATAAATAACGGGTCCGCACATCTAAACTATCGGACGCACTAACGCTGAAAAGCGATCCAGAATCCTTAACCAGGATGCAAAACCTCTTCCATAACACATCGATCTCAGGTGACGCTGAGGACAATACCAATTTACTCTAATCATTCAACCCCTTCCTTGCTCATCCGAGACCGTGACATTCTTGTCAGCATCGAACTGCAACTTTGATCCTCACTTCACATTTCCATACCTCTCACCGCACCCAACGTGCCAATATACGATAGGACATGATTTTTCATCATAACTCCGAATTCATTAATATTTTTACATTTCATCATATAAGAACCTTGCACTTAACTCACTTCAGGAGAATCATAGCAATACACCGGTAATTTCCCATAACCGTAGAATATGCAAATCTGCAAGTAGTGGTCCAAGCCATCATAGCCCTTTCGGAATCCCCTTTCACTTGACAAGCCATAATAGAAAAATGCCCCTGATAAATCATCAATCAAGGAGGCCGACAGGCCTCACACGTACATTCACAAATCATACACATAACTTGATCTCGCGGACCGAACTGATCACTGGCCCCAATATGCCAATTCAACTATGGCTAATCAATTTACCTTCTTCCAATTCCTCCTTGCTTGCCTTAAAAATAAGACTAACTCCATTCAACATATAACATACTCCATCTATACTCACTCCGAGTGTCCTTGAATCATAAGACCAGGCTGTCTCAATTTCCACGAACTATTTCATAACACCCAAATGCTACACCGCTAGTCAAACATCCCGAAATATTCTGTGCCTCTTCTCATAAACTGCTATAAAGCTTGATTCTTAGTTTTACTTATAGGCTTGAAATTATTAGGTACCACACTTTATCTTTTGAGTTCCACTAGGACCATTATGGAGAGCCACCCGCTCTGACTTGGTCCTAAATGTAATTCACTCCGTAATTCTTATAGCACACGAACACTCTCTCGCGAAGCACCCGACGAAATCAATTCCTCTGAAACCTGTATCCATACAAGTCATAAATCCTGAACCTTTTCCCAAGTCCGAACATGAGCCAATAAGGCCAACCATCGCATGCCTCCACCAATTCATTTGCTCGAATTACTACCTATGGTCTTTTCTTGTAGCTGAATTAATCCATCAATATGCTAATAACCAGAAATCATGCAAGTAGTTAATCATACATCCCAATCATAAGCG
>MU745144.1:78732-95069 GCA_026770625.1 Nicotiana glauca
GACCTCAAATTTTGCACACAAGTCATATTTGACATTACGGACCTACTCCTACTTTTGAAATTAGATTCCGACCCTGATATCAAAAAGTCAACCTCCTGTCAAACTTCTCAAAAACCTTCAAATTCTAACTTTAGCCAAATTGCTCCAAAAGGACTTACGGACCTCCGAATTCACTTCAGATCGCGCTCCCAACTCCTGAATTACCATACGGAGCTATTCCGAGACTCGGAATCCCAAACGGACATCGATAAAACTGAAATGCACTTCAAGCCAAACTTAAGAAATTCTTTCTAAAATGTTAACTTCCACAATAGGCGCCAAAATGCTCCCGGGTTATCCAAAACCCAATCCGGGCATACGCCCAAGTCCAAAATCATCATACGAACCTGTTGGAACCTTCAAATCCTGATTCTGAGGTCGTTTACTCAAAATTCCAATCCTAGTTCATTTTTTCAACTTTAAGCTTCTCAAATGAGAATTTTCATTTAAATTTAACTCCGATCTTCCTGAATTTAAATTCCGACCATACAAATAAGTCACAATACCTGAAATGAAGCTGCTCATGGCCTCAGACTACTAAACGACACGCGAGGGCTCAAAACGACCGGTCGGATCGTTACAATAGTGGTCGAGACCAATTCACGCTTTAGTACCTTAACCGGGTGGGAAGGGTAGATATGGATATGATGACTGGTGCGCTAATACCACGTGTAGCCCCTCTTTTGAGAAGTGATTATCGGGTATTGCATTGATGTGATCCATATTACTAATAAACCTAGGACCTCTCCCCTTCTATTTCTTTTTCTTTAAATATTTACAGAATTATAACTTCTTTTCAAAATCAGCCTTTAATGTTTGCTTTTTTTCAAACTCTGTTTTACTTTTAAACATTCGCGTATTAAAATCCCCTCTTATTTGAGCCTTATTTATTTACATGTTAATTGCACCAAACTCACAAAGAACTATGTGGCCGAGAACCACACTAGTGGATCTTAAGGGGTGCCTAACACCTTCCCCTAAGGATAATTTCAAGCCTTTACCTTATCTCTGGTTATCAAGCAAACTTAGAAGTGAACCTTGTAGGTGCCCTAATACACCTTAAATCATTAGGTGGCGACTCTTCAAATGCAAAATCCAGTTCCCAAAAGGAACGAGTTGTCATATACCCAAAAATGTCATAAACCCGATCTCCCGATGCAAAGAGGGAAAAAGGGGGCGCGACAAAGGTCGAGATTCGAGACTAGTGCACTAAAATCAAGCTCGAAGACAAAGCGCAATGCCCGGAGATAGGAGTACGAGGAATACCAGGCCCGAGTATGCCTGACTCCAAAATAGTACCGTTATGGATTTGTACTAAGGCAAGCTAGATTCCTGCCATGTCCCCAAGATCATGGCGCAAATCCCGAAATAAGATGTACGATTTCGTACTAGGCGGTTAGACAGCTGCACAAGAATATTCCCTACTGTAAATGAAAATATCCCTTATTTAGGATTTTCCTATTATATAAAGGGGACTTCAATCATTTCCAACATGATCTGAGCACTGAGAATAGAATATACTCTATCTTTTTCGCCTGCTTTTCATTAGCATTGTCCTTTAGCTCTATTGTTTTTATTTTGCCTTTATACTTGTTCTTATTATACCAAGCCTACGTCCCTGTGCTTGAGGTCACTGTTGTTAAATAACATTGGTTTGATTCACCTTTCTTTTTCATTTTTACTTCATATTTTTTGATTATTAATTGGTATTGAATTAAATCACGTATCTTTAAAACTACAAATCAAATTTAATTGTTGCTATGTATTTTTCGAGGTAAACGAAGAGATAGATGACAGTATAAACTCAATGCAACGATAGCCTAGCCTACTACATTTGCTATTAGCAATTTATACTATCATATAACCATCACATAATGCATCCCACATGCTATACCTTGACGTTTTTCATCATCTAGCTCCCATAACGAAATCTGTTAATCCCTTGGATTGGATCCTCAATTCCTCATGCTTCAACGTCCTTGATTGAGAACATGAGTCTACCCAATGGCAACAGGAATATGCGCCATGGTTGGGCATATGCGTCTACATAGGGACTGTTAATGATAACGTAGGGGAAAGAAAGGTCCAAAAAGAAGAACCCACCTCCTTCTTTCTGTCTCTAAGCTGAATAGTACAGGAATGTCAATTATCTCTAGTCGTATTTCTTCCCAGATGACCGACCCAGTAAAAAAAAAAAAAATAATAATACACACACACCCTCGAACAGAAAAAGGAGAATCCTCCCCTGTATTTGCTCCTCTTTTCTTCTTTTTCTATTTATCACTTTTCATATCCCCAGCTGACGACCTTAGAGTTCGGCGTATGTTCACTGATTAATAGACACTATTTTCAGGTACCTAACTAAAAACCCCAGCTTAATCAATATCTTTTCTCTCTCTCTTTCTTTTTGTAAATTAAGAAGAAGAAGGATCATTTTTTTCAATTGGACCAATTTACAAGCACCATAGTTCCTGAAAAATTATGGCAGTGGTTGAGAATGCTGATACGAACGTTGTTGGCCCATCGATTGGGACTGACGGAAATCTTGGAAACGGCGTCAGTGTCGATCATCTGTCAGTAAACAAGAACGAGAACGGTGTGACAAGGTCAACGATACAGAGCGATGAGAATTTCAAGACGATCACTGCAGTGGCTCATCATAAACTGAATGGTGTAGATTTAAGAAGAAATGGAGGAGGAGAGGAGTTTAGGAGGGAGAAAGTTAGGGATTTTGAGGAAATGCTTTCCAAATTGAAATTGAACCCCATGGCTAAAGAGTTTGTGCCCCCTTCACACATTAACACCAATCACATACTGCTGCCTTTCCCACCCGGTGCCAGCGGTGGGCAATTTGGTTATGATCCCAGTAATTTTCTAGTTCAGAGTAGCCCCAGATTTGCCAATGGAAATTTTAACAGAAGGGTATCAATCCGATTACTGTTCTCCAGCTTTAATTTTGTTCCTTTGCGGGGTTTTACATATTCGTATAAGATAAACTGTTGTATAGTTTTAACAACTTCGTGTGCATTACCAATATATTATTATTTACACTGTCTGATCAAGTTTACCTGCAACAACAGGTAATTATTTGTAGCTAGCTTGATATGGTAATTGTTGTATAGTTTTCTTTTGATAGGTTAGGTAATTGTATAGTTTTAACAATTGTCTTTTACTTTCTGTACCTTGGAAGTTTGTAATTGTTTGTACATCAGAAGAATTCATTACACTGTACGTTTATATGAGTTAATTTGTCTAATCAGTGCAGTTTACCTCATTATTGCAGTTTACTTGCTATATTTTCAGGTTATCAACTTGTCCTTAAAATATATGGTTATCTATAGTTGGCTTTAAAATGATCCAATAGCTTAAAAGATTATTGCACTATCAGTGTGTAAAGGTGAAAGTCTTTTCTTTTTCTACTTGGTCTTGTCTTTGCTATTATGCATGAATATAAAATTAGGAGGGTTTAGCAATTGTAGCATTAAGATAGAGGGTTTTGTGGTTCTCTCTTTCTCTCTCTCTCTCTCCTCTCTAATCACGTTTGCTTTGTAGTATATTGTAGTTCAGTCCTAGCTAATGATTTTAGTTTGAAATGCCGTGTACAGAAAAAGAATGGCCATGGTTCTGCTAGGAGAAAAACGAATACTCGAACAAGCATGGCCCAACAAGAAGAGGTTATAAGGAGGACGGTTTATGTATCTGACATCGATCATCAGGTATCAAAGAGAGGTCCTTGGTATTTTGTTGTTGCTAATTGTTATTGGTTTATATCATTGTCATTTAACTTATTGGCATTATGTTCTTCTTTTGTGTAGGTGACTGAAGAGCAACTTGCAACACTCTTTCTTAGTTGTGGACGTGTGAGTGTCTTTCCTTTTGGTCATGCTGCCATACTCATTCATGGTTATCATCGCCCTTTTCACTTACACTGCTTCAATACTCATCATGGTTCATGTCGGCTTTTTGCGCTACACTAACGTAATTTTTTGTTTATCTGGCCGGCCTTACTGTTCTGAAGGTTGTTGACTGTCGTATATGCGGTGACCCAAATTCTGTACTTCGTTTTGGCTTCATTGAGTTCACAGATGAAGGTAGGTTGAACCGTGATTTTTTTTCTGTTTTCACCATATTCTAGTTAAACTCTTGTATTTAAGTGGAGAAAGGTAGAGAGGCCGGTCCATGATCAACCGAGTTTCGAACAATGCGCCAGCTTAGCCCATAGAGAGTTTTTGGCTATAAACAAAAAGAAAAAAAAATAGTGAGTTCTTGTTCTCTTACTATGTTTTCCCAAATATGGTCTGCAGACGGTGCGAGGAATGCTTTGACTCTTGCAGGAACTATGCTTGGGTATTACCCTGTGAGAGTTCTTCCCTCCAAAACTGCAATTGCACCTGTTAATCCAACTTTTCTTCCAAGGGTGAGGAATTGACTAACCTGTGACATTTACCTTCTGTAACATTGCTTTTAGGGTCAGTAGTTGCAAAATTGAATGTTGCTGCTACTAATGATTTCACTCGCGATTCTGATATTCAGTCTGAAGATGAAAGGGAGATGTGTGCAAGAACTATTTACTGTACAAACATTGATAATAAGGTAGTTTTCTTGTTATTGTCTTAACTTCACATGGTTGATTAGCCTCTATAAGAAAATGGTTATGACTTGAAAACCTGTATGATCTGTGAAGCAGGTTACTCAAGCAGATGTCAAGCTCTTCTTTGAATCCACTTGTGGAGAGGTTTGTAGCTGCTCATTTAACA
Source organism: Nicotiana glauca (assembly GCA_026770625.1). Lineage (NCBI taxonomy): Eukaryota > Viridiplantae > Streptophyta > Magnoliopsida > Solanales > Solanaceae > Nicotiana > Nicotiana glauca. Next base: position 83,529 of record MU745144.1, read on the forward strand.
AATCTGAAAGTGCTGGTCCTACCCAAAGTACTAACTCTATGTTATGGAACTTCTTCTCTGTTATAGGTTCAGCGCTTGCGGTTGCTTGGTGACCATCATCATCCGACTCGTGTAGCTTTTGTTGAGTTTATCATGGTAACTTCCATGAGCTTCTGGCTTGTAATGTGTTCTGATATATCTTTGTGCAGTGGACCTTTGCTTTGTTCTATTCTTAAGAACTACTAAAACCAATTGCTTTGAATGTCTTGATTTTGCAATGATTGCATTTGGCTGATCATTTTGTTCAAAACACGTTTTACTGTTTACTCTTTGTGCTTGTGTGTTAGCAGAAAGGATTCTGATTATGGGGTTCTTTTGCAGTCAGAAAGTGTAAAACACCAACTTGGATACCTATTTTGGGTAAATTATGATTGGGCAAGTTGAATTGTTTTAAGTGACGTTTCACCCCTCAGAGTTCTTAATAGTATTCAGTATTCACATAGAATATCTATCTTTACCACCAGTAATCAATCCAGACTTTCTTAGTAAAAAGCATGATGTATTTAAGCTCTGCAATGTAATCTTTAACTATATTTGAACATTTTTGGTATGAACAAAGGTTATCATCAGCCATTCAGTTGTCACCATTCTGGAAACTGCTTTGCTTGCGTTTCCTTTTTGGGATAGGCAAGTGTGCTTTCTATTTAGTGCTTAGTTTTGTTTTAGGGTAGTAGTGTAGTTGAGTGAACAACATATCCAGGACTATGGATAGCCGCCTGCAATTGTTATGCTCAGTTGAGGTATATATGCTTGTTGATTGAGTCTAAGTTGCTCGGACACAGGTGCGGGTGTCCGACACGAGTGCGGATCTAGAGGTCGGATTCTTCGAGATGTAAATTCTAAGATTAGGGGATACGGATCCTAGTATGGATACGAGTGCGGGGATCCGGCTAAAAATAATTCAGAAAAATGATAAAAATATAAAATATCTGTAAATTATGAGAAGTTTTGTGGAATACTAATGTATAACTTGTAAATTGTGGATTTCTTCTTTATTTTCAAGTTAGATAAGTGATGAGGATATTACTCACCGCATTGGAGCGGGTTGGATGAGATGGAGGCTAGCTTCGGGGATTTTATGTGATAAGAATGTACCGCCTAGACTTAAGGGCGAATTCTACAGAGTGATGGTTAGACCAGTTATGGTATATGGAGTTGAGTGTTGATCCGTCAAGAAGTCCCATGTCTAAAAGATGAGCGTAGCAGAAATGAGGATGTTGAGATGGATGTGTGGTCATACCAGGAAAGACAAGATCAGGAATGAAGGTTATTAGGGACAAGGTGGAGTGGCGTCCGTGGAAGCCAAGTTACGGAAATCGAGGCTGCGATGGTTTGGGCATGTGAAGAGGAGAGATATAGATGCCCTGGTAAGGAGGTGTGAGAGGCTGACCATGGTGGGCTTGAGGAAGGGCAGGGGTAGGCCTAAGAAGTATTCGGGAGAGGTGATTAGGCAGGACATGTTGGTGCTTCACCTAACGAGGACATGACTAGCAATATGAACGTGTGGAGGTCGAGGATTAAGGTGGTGGGTTGACAGGTAGTTGCGAGTTTTTCATAGGTTCACCAGTAGTACTAGTAATATTCTTGTTATGGGTTGAAAGTTACTTCCTCTTAGTTTGTTATTGTATCTGGTACTTTGCAACCACATCCTTTGTTTTTGTAAATTGTTAGTGGGATTGTTGCTCTCTGATTGTTACTATTTGATGCTACTTTTTCTCACTTTTACCGGATATTCTTGCTTCCCGATGGTTACTATTTGATGCTACTTTTTCTCCTCTTTGCTTATCGCCTTTCTCCCCCCTCTTTCCTCCTCTTCTTCTCCCCTATTCTTCCTTTCCACCTTTTCTTGAGCCGAGGATCTATCGGAAACAGCCTCTCTACCTCTCCAGGTATTGCTATGGTCTGCGTATTCACTACCCTTCCCAGACCCCGCCCGTGCGATTATACTGGGTATATTGTTATTGATGTTGTTGTCTCAAGTTAGATAAGTAAAGGATTGATTTCCTAGATAAGATATGCTATTTTCTTCAAATTTACCCTAGTTTTGGTCTTGATTTCTGGAATCATATTGTATATTTCCGTTAAAGTACCCAAAATTGTTTGACCAAATCTGGTACGGATCCCATACCCACACCCATACTAGTGTCGTGTCGACACGGGTCAGCACCTAAACCGCCATGTCAGAGCAACTTAGGATTGAGTAAATGTTGGAAAGGGAATACTTTTAATTCTTTGACGAGCAGATGGAAATGGAAGAGGATCTTGAGGGGTAGGGGAGGGGTTGAGAGTGTAAGTACATGCATTTCTTTTGGCCAAATTTTCCACCTGTCTTTGGAGGAGAAGAAATAGATTATATGTTAAATCCTAGTGATAGCCATTTTCACGGAAGAATGGGAGATGAGGGGTATGTTTGGCATAGTGTAGGAAATTCTTTATGGAAACTATTCTCTGTGAAAAATTATTTATTTTGAGAAATCACTTTCTAGATGGTTGGTTGGATACAAAGTTGGTAACATATACTCCCTCCGGTCCACAATAAGTGACCAATTTGCTTTTCGCACATCCATTAAGAAAATACTAAATTCTAGACGAAAATAGTTAGTACCCTTCATTAAATGTTGCACCACAGTTATAGTAGCACTTACTTTTCTTCTCAAATGTGAGGAGTAAATGACTTGTTAGGGATACGTACATAAGGGTAATTTTGGAAAAACAAATTGAATTTTTTCTTGATTATATAAATGGACACTTATTTTGGACCAAAATAAAAAAGCAAATTGGTTACTTATTGTGGACCGGAGGGAGTAGTAATCTTATAAGGTGAAAGAGAAAATACAAGAATAATGTTTAGGTGGTTATTTTGAGTATTCAAGGTTTACAACAGTGTTTAAGTGTTGTTTATTGGTTTAGTAAAGCACCCAAGGAATGAAAGGAACCACATATGTTTTGATGGAATTTCAACTCCAACACACACTTTGAAGGCTATCTGTTTAACCAACCTATACAACTGGTGTACTCTTACCCCTGTAAATTGCCCAATTAATTTTTTGGATTTTGTTAGCTCCTGAAACTTAGCTTAGCAACATTGTACTGGAGCTAACACTATTGCTTTTGTATCTAATCTGCGTCTATTTGATGCCTTTCAATGATATCTTTCTTACTTCATGGGAAAAAAAAAAGTAAAGTACCCAAGGATGTAGCCTTGTGGTCAATGAAGTGGAAAGATAACTATGAGGTCTCAGGTTCAAATCTTAGAGGTGGCAAATAATACTAAAATATTTGTTTCGTTCTAACTAAGCCTTGATGGACAAAGTTACCTTGTATATGTGCTAGTGGGAGGTAGCAGGTACCCAATAGAATAGTTGAGGTGCGGGCAAGCTAATCGGACACAACCATCATAAAAAAGAAGTGTTGGTTATAGTAAAGTGATGGAGAGATTTGGGGTATAGGTTAAGGAAAATGATATTTCTCCTTTTGATGGAAAAGAGTTTCCTTGAATAGAACAATTTCAACAGTTAAAATTACCCTAACTATGAAATAGTCTTGCTCTTGCCTTGTATGGGCGTCTTGGACATTAATTACCTTTAGGGTGTCATTTTGATGGTAAGCTGTAACAGCCTGTACTATGTCAATCTGTTTCTCTTGACCATTTAACTGAAGTCATGGAAGGGCTGCATTCTTGGCAGTGCTTTTAAACTTTGCAAAAAAGTATATAAGCTTTCTAACTTTGCAAAAAGTAGATAATACTTGCGACCTGAGCAAACTACCTGAGAATAACACTTTCTGAATTTGGAAATGATAAAAATATCCTTCTCTTAACATGCTCTTCTTTGCTATTTTTATGTTCTTCATCCTGCAGTATTTCAGCAGACTCTTCAGCTTAGTTAATGACAGATCGCACATTAATGTTTTTTTTTTTTTTTTTTTTGGCTTATGTAATATTTTTATACGTATTTTGTATGATATTAGTGTGCATAGACATTTTTCTTATGTGATATCAAGGGCTGGTCTTAAGTATCTGAAGATTTCCCATGATCTTGTGTAACATTTTGTATGGGATTTCAGGCTAGAAATATTTTTTGTTCCCCCATTGTACTAATTGTTGTCTATGTCTCCCGCAAAGAATCAGGCACATGGCAATTCATGGTTACTCTTTAAAGTTTCGTGACAAATTTTCTTCTAATGCAGGCGGAGAGTGCAATTGCAGCTCTGGACTGCAGTGGCGCAGTCCTGGGATTACTCCCTATAAGGTTGCTTCTTGAACTTTTCACCAGAGCCTCCTGTTAAGTTTCTGAGATTCCCAGTGGTCTCATATTATATTTGTCTACTACAGGATCAGCCCGTCGAAGACTCCTGTCCGACCCCGTAGTCCTCGCTCGGGAATGCTGTGATCAATGTCTTTTGGCAGTGTCTTTTGGCTGATCTTCTGGTTATAATCATCTAAATACATATATAGGTACAGATACCAAGGGTACATGTTGCCTTTTAATATTTCGAATTGTATCTCAGTTACGCGTCTGTTATCCACGGGGTACTTGTCAGGTCTGTCAAGCTTGAGTGGTTTATGAGTTCCTAAATTTACGTAATTTAAGCTGGTAAACAAGTAAATTATGTTTCTGTACGCAATGCCTTGACATATTAATAGTGGTTGACGTTCCTAACAGTGATGGTCATCTTCTCAAAATCCCTCTGGCTCACTATCGTTGATTCTGTGTTATGCTGCTCTTTAACTTTCTGCTAGTTCGCTGCTGTCGGGAATGACCTACATTGGGTGTCAATGGAGATGGAGGGAATCGACCAGTTTGCTCTTTTTTTCTTCTGTTCCGTTATTTTCTCCTTTTCTGGGTTTGTTTGTGGTTTCGTAAAAGTGATTGCTGACAAGATTTCATAGTTTGACTCTGCTAAATAAGGGACATGAAACTGAGCTGATTGGTGATGTTTTCTTGTTGAGGTAGGCCTAATTTGGAGTGTAGTGATCCCTCAACTCTCAAATATGAAAATAGAGTTCTTAGAAGTCAGAATTTAAAAGGTTTTGCTTCCTGTGGAATAAACTATAGTTTGTTCTTTGAGGTAGGTGTATAGGGTAATATCGGTTCACATTAAATGTTCGAATGACAAAGTGACAGACAACTTCGGTTGGCATCCGGTAGACCCTGAAGGGAACATTATTAACGAGAGCAAACAAATGCATCTGTTGCAGAGAATTTTGGCATTCATGATCAGTCGTTACATATTCATTAATGAACCCCATTAATGTCATTCAAGAGGGTTTTGATCCTAGCACTTTGTTCCCTAGGTATTGTTATAAATAATGACTTCAACAATCATTGTGACGTACATAAATTTTGACAAACTTATGCTACACATTATTTCAAGTTGAATAATACTTTATTTTCTGTCTAACGTTATTCTTATTGTTTTCCTCGGAAGTCTTGCTCCCGGAACCAAACTGTTTGTTGTTTTATCGCGATTTCAATTCTAAATCTTACTTTTTATTTAATTTATTTATCATTTTAGGAGCAAATCGATTCGCTTGTCTATAAACTACGCTATAAATTCAATTGTACTGTTTTACGGGTAAACAGTTTGGCGCCCACCGTAGGGCTTAGACAGTTGCGTAATTGAGTTGATCTATATAACTATTACTAATTTGTTTGATTCTGTCTCATCAAAAGGCGTAAAAAATGGCACCTACCGATGCCAACATCGCATACAATATTGGGGCACAAGAAAACTTGCCTCAGCACGATGATTCAATAAGTTACACCTGCAACGAGGATGGTTTAGCAATGCCGGTTCATGGTAGACAATGCCCCGACACGAACAGGAGCCGACTCCTGATGATGCTGAGGACGAGCACGTTGCAAAAACGTTGAGGATCTTGAGAGAACATTAAAAGGCCGTCATGGGCCATCTCTCACGACAAGACCATGCCATGATAGAATTAAGGCAAGCGTTGTCGGGTGCTTCCAACAACATGAATGGAAGAGGCCCAGTCCCTCCCAGTGCTTCCGCAAATAATACAGGGCAAAGGGTTGATAACAACACCCCGAGGGGTGAGGCCGACTTCGGTGGGGCCAGGGGGATTGGCAGCGGATCTGGCAACAACAACATTAATGATCCCTTCAAAACCGAGCTCATGCAATTTATGAGGAAAATAAACGTTCGAATGGACCAAAATTCAGGGTGCACCACTAGTGCTGAAGGGCCCGGGCTCAAATAAACACACCAATTGTCGTTCAAACAGAGCGCAACACCATAGTTAATTCAAAAGCGGATCAAAATGCCAGATGTACCAAAATAAAATGGGACTTCGGACCCTCAGGAGCCCATCACCACCTATATAACGGTGGTGAAAAAAAATGACTTGGCTCCACACGAGGTTGAGTCAGTCCTTCTAAAGACGTTCGGAGAAACCCTCATTAAGGGAGTCCTAACATGGTACTTACTCTTACCCAAACACTCAATAAATTCTTTTGAGATGCTCACAGACTCTTCATCAAGGCCCATGTCAGGGCCAGGAAAGTCCATGCCCGAAAGGCGGACATATTCAGAATTTTGCAAGGAGAGTTCGAGTTGCTGCGTGAGTTCGACTCCAAGTTTCAGAAAGAAAGAATGTTGCTACCGGTTGTGCCAGATGAATGGGCAGCTGAGGCATTTACTAAAGGGTTGAACCCGAGGAGTTCCGACGCCTCCCGAAAACTGAAAGAAAGCATGATCGAGTTCCAGGCAACTACATAGGCAGATGTCCATAACCGTTACAAATCAAAGATAAGAATAAAAGATGATCAGCTCGGGTTCCCGACATCAACTAAGGGTCGGGATCGAGAAAAGAATAGGGATAAATCGAAGGATGATCTTGATGCAGATCAGCGATCTTTTAAGGGATGATTTTTGCCCTAAGAAAGGGTCGAAGGACGCGGTAGGGGGGTCTGGTCAGCGGATAGGTTTTCTACCGATAAAAGAACTGACTGCGACCGGAATAACAGGTCATTGTAAGACAAAGAGGTGTCGAGTGCTCGGGATTCCACCTATCCGAGGCTGTCCGAGTACAATTTCAATTTCAGCATAGTGGAGTTGGTATCGGCGATGAAGAACATCAAGGAAGCGCAATTTCTGAGGCCGATGAGATGTGATCCTAGCCAGAGAGATCCTAATCTATGGTGTGAGTGTCATGAGACTAACGGCCACCGGACTGGGGACTACCGACTACCGACTACCGACATCTGCGTGAGGAGGTGACAACGTTATTGAAAAACAACCATCTTAGAGAGTTCTTAAGCGATCGGGCTAAGAACAATTACGGTCGCAACCGCGACAACGTAGATCCCTCGAAGATAGGTGAAGACCTTCCCCGACTAACCATCAACATGATTTTCGGTGGAAATGAGATCAATGGTATAACCTCTCGGCAGCAAAAAAGAAAAAGATATCAGTGACTTATAGCAAGATACTTTGGGAAGTCGCCGAGGACGACATCACCTTCACAGACGAGGACGTCGATGGACTTCTACTGTCGACTATGCCCTGGTAATTTCTCTTAACATTCTAGATTTTAAAATTAAACGTGTTTTGGTGAGCCTATGAAGTTCAGCCAACATCATTCAATGGAGAATGCTGGAACAAGCTAAGTTAACCGGAAGCATCATTCCGGCAACAAAACTTCTCGTCGGGTTCAACTTAGCAAGTGTTACAACCCGAGGGGAGATCTTGTTGCCCACGAACGCCGAAGGGATCATGAAGAACACCTTATTTGAAGTAGTAGACGGCGACATTAGGCTACAACATAATTTTTGGCAAACTATGGTTACACGAGATGGAGGTCGTACGCTCAACGTATCACCAACTTCTGAAGTTCCCAACTCCAGAAGGAATCAAACAAATAAGAGGAGATCAACCGGCGGCAAGGGAGATGAATGCAGTCTCGGTTTCCAGTAGTAAGGGGAAGGAACACGCATCATAGCAATTATAGGAACCGATGCCTGCTCCCGAACCAAACGAAGATAAGAAAGGGGAGAAGCCATCGGAATCCCACTAGGTACCAAGATATTTCCAGGTGCCAGAAGAAACGGATGCAGCCAAGTCCACAACGGAAGAACTCGAACAAGTGGCATTGTTCAAAAAGTTCCTAGAACGCGAAGGAGTTTCACTGTTACACTCCATGTTTACGTATGTAAGAATACGTCGCAAGTCAATTGATGTATACTTAGAAATGAGGTCATCTTTTAAAATACATAAAGTAAGTTAATCATGTTACCATTGAGGTTACAAATATTTAACATCATGAATACAAGTACCAAGATGACTAGAAGGCTTAGAAGCTAAACAAATTGAAGAAAATAAGTTTCGTCGAAAGTCGACAAGTTGGGAACATTATAACATGTACTTTTGGGGCAAGAGAAGGCACGCCCAACAAGTCTATCTAGCATCTGGTCAAGAAAGGGATATGGAAAGTGATCCTTGCGGGTCACTTTATTCAGCTTGCGGTAGTCCATGCACACCCTCCATCCGGTGACAGTCTTGGTGGGAATCAACTCATTTTGCGCATTGGTAACCACAGTCATACCACCCTTCTTTGGTACATATTGCACCGGCGATGTCCAAGAACTATCCAATATGGGGTACACAACCCCTGCATCCAACCACTTGATCACCTCCTTTTTGACAACCTCTTGCATAGCCTCATTCAACCTCCTTTGATGTTCCACGGAGGGCTTGGCATCATCTTCAAGAATAATCTTGTGCATGCAAAAGGCGGGGCTTATCCTCGGATATCATCTAGAGTCCATCCAATTGCCTTCTTCTGTTTTTGGAGCACCGCCAATGTGGCATCTACCTGCATGTTAGTAAGACAAGAGGAAAGAATAATTAGCTAAGTTGAACTAGGGCCTAAGAATTCATACCTAAGGTGTGGAAGCAAAGGCTTCAACTACAACACGGGATGTTCCTCGATTGTGGTCTTTGTTGGTGGAGTCTTTCTATTCTCAAGATCCAAAGAGAGCTTTCCAGGCTCATAAGAGTAAGAGCCCATTCCATGCAACGTATTGACACACTCCACTCGACCTTTATCCTCATTGACATAAAGGTTCAACAATACCGCTTCTAGAGGGTCCTCTATATTGATCATTGTACCAGTATCATCAACTATCACTTCCGTGGCAAGATCCACAAAAGAGCACACTTCAGTACTGTTGGGCTACTTCATTGATTTGCACACATGAAAGTCCACTTTTTCATCACCCACCTGGAAGGTGATTTTCCCTGCTTCCACATCAACTAAGGCCTTCCCAGTTGCAAGGAAAGGTCTTCCCAATATGATCGAAACCTAATAATCAACCTCACAGTCCAAGATCACAAAGTCAGTGGGCAAAATGAACTTCTCCACCTGAACAAGAACATCATCTATAATACCAAGCGACCTCTTCATAGTTCTATCGGCCATTTGCAACCTCATTGAAGTAGCCCTTGGTTGACCTGTACCTAAATTTTTGAACACGGAGTAAGGCATCAAATTGATACTTGCACCCAAATCGCACAATGCCTTAGCAAAATCCACACTCCCAATGGTACACGTGATGGTGAAAGCACCGGGATCTTCAAGCTTTGGAGACAATGAGTGCACAATTGCACTTACTTGGTGAGTCATTTTGATGGTTTCACAATCCATGGATCTCTTTTTAGTCACCAAGTATTTCATGAACTTGGCGTAACCCGACATTTGCTTAAGAGCTTCCACTAAAGGAACATTGATTGATAAGATTGGTTCGAATTCTTTTGCTTCGCAAGCCTTTGAGAGTAAGGTGGAGGAGGCCCTGGAAAGGGAGCCTTAGCCTTGGGCACTACCGTTCCCGGTATGTCTATTATGTGTTCCCTAGACGGGTTCACGTCATCTTGGGTCTCCACCTCATCATCATGAACATCAATCCTCACTTCCGCATTCACATTCTCTTCTCTCACTTGCTCATCAACTAAAGGAACATCATCATCTTGCACTTGAATCTCATCACTCACAATTTCCTTTTTCTTGGAGTTATTCACATCACCACCTCGGCCGCTTCTAGTAATCACCATCATTGCATGCCCGGTGTTGTTCCCACCCTTCGGATTTGCTAACGTATCACTAGGTAGATCCCCCCTTAGGGTGAGTATTTAAATACTGTGAAATTTGGCCAAGTTGAACCTCCAAATTCCGGATTGAAGTATTGTGGGATGCCAATTGGGCATCAGAGTCGGCGTTTTTCTTCATCATTTATTCACTTCCCATCTCATTGTTTGACGAGCTCGGACCTTGGGATGGAAATGAAGGTGGTTTGTTTGGTTGTTGATACATCGGAGGCCTTTGAAAGCCTTGCCCCCGATTCCCTTGGTTTCCATTATTCCAAACCCCTTGATTGTTGTTTCCTCCCCAATTGTTGTTGTTGCCACTCTAGTTGCCCTAGTTGTTCTGGTTGCCCTAATTTTGATTGTTATTCCCCCAGTTGCTATTGCCTTGTTGGTTTTGATTCCCCCAATTTCCTTGGGATCTCCAATGTTATTGTTAGTTAGGAGCATTGCCCCTTTGGCCTTAGTAATTGTTCAGGCATTGCACTTTTTCATTTTGATCATCATAGCCCTCATCTTGATTGAAACCACCACTACCTTGGTCATATTGATCCGGACTACCTTGACCTTGTTGACCTCTTTGTCTCCTTTTGTTGACCAACATATTGACACCTTCCATAGCATTTACTTGTCTCGGCGATTGAACTTGTTGCAATTGAGCTTTTGCCAACTGGTTCATTGTTGTAGGTAACTCTGCTATTGCCTGAACATGATCATAGAGATCTTTGTGCAAGTGGATGACAGTGGGGTCACCCTGTGGCACGTTGTCTCAACTTTGCCAAGCTGAGGAAGTATCTGCCATATCATCCAATATCTCACACGCCTGATCATAAGGCATGTTCATAAAATTTCCCCCTGCTAGCTGGTTTACTACACATTGATTGGTCGTGTTAATGCCACGGTAGAATGTCTTCCGAATCATTGGTTTGGTCATGTCATTGTTCGGACATTCTTTCAACATTGTCTGATATCTCTCCCAGATCTCATGAAGTGGTTCATTAGGTTCCTGTTTGAAAGACAAAATCTCATCTCTCAAGGTCGCCATATGCCCCAACGAGAAAAACTTGGTTATAAACTTGTCCGCCAACTCATCCTACGTAGTGATGGAATGGTTGGGAAGCCTTTCAAGCCAGTCCAAAGCTTTCCCTCCAAGTGAGAAAGGGAACAATCTCAACCGAAGTGCATCATCTGACATATTTGTTTGCTTGCTTCCCCAACAGGTACCTTTGAGATGTTTATAAGCATTTAGATGGGGAGCACCTATGAAATACCCTCGCTGCTCCAACAAAGTCAATATCACATTTGTAATTTGGAAATTGCCCGCTTGGATCTGGGGTAGGACAATTGCACTAGCATACCCTTAGTTTGGAAGCATCCAAGGAGCCACTCTTGGAGGTGGGG
>MU745144.1:95684-110645 GCA_026770625.1 Nicotiana glauca
TTCTGCTATGATCATGGAGCTCTTTGTGCAAGTGATGACCGTGGGGTCACCCTATGGCACATTGGCTCGACTTTGCCAAGCGGAAGAAGTGTCTACCATCTCATCCAGTATCTCACAAGCTTGATCATATAGTGTGTTCATGAAATTTCCCCCATCCAGTTGGTTTAATATGCACTGATTTGTTGTGTTAATGCCTCGGTAGAATGTCTGTTGTATCATTTCCTCAGTCATATCATTATTTGGGCATTCCTTCACTATAATTCTGGTATCTCTCCCATATTTCATGCAGTGGTTCGTTGGGATCCTGTTTGAAAGCTAATATTTCATCCCTCAAGGTTTCCACCTCATCCCATGTATGGATGGAGTGGTTGGGGAGTCTCTCCAGCCAATCCAATGCTTTCCCTCGAAGAGACAAAAGGGAATAATCTCAACCGTAAGGCATCCTCGGAAACATTCTTTTGCTTGCTCCCCCAACATGTATCAACAAATCCTTTAAGGTGCTTGTAAGCATTTTGATGGAGAGCACCTGTGAAATACCCTCGCTTCTCCAACAATGTCAACATCACGTTGGTAATTTGAAAATTGCCCGCCCGGATCCGGGGCAGGACAATTGCACTAGCATCTCCTTGGTTGGGAATCACCTGAGGAGCCATTCTTGGAGGTGGCGGGGGAGGGTCTGGAACATTATCATTGGCCTGACGACCTCTTATTTGAGCTCGAGGAACTATAGGTACCTCATCAATATTGTCGTCTACCTCCTCCCTCGGAATAGCTTTTCCAAAAGGGTCATTATTCGTACCTGAATTGGCGACACACACAAATTAGTATCACAGAAGGAAAGAAAAATAATACTCAAAACTATTTAGATAGATAGCCAAAACCGTTAGCTCCCCGGCAACGATGCCAAAAAGTGATCGGGTCCAACCCTAAACCACTACAGAGTGGCAAGAGCGGTCGATGCAGCTTTTACCCGACAAGGTCGGGATCGAATCCACAAGGAGATAATACAATGTTTGGAGTTTGATTCCTATCTAATCTAGCAGTGTGTAGTGATCTTGATTACACTTCCAGTCATTCTTGTTTGTTTGTTACTTCTAATTTTTTTATACTAATGATGCACAAAATTAAGCTAAGTAGATATTTTTGTAGGGTTTTCTAAATGGGTAAAGAGGCACTAGGGAAGTGACTTACTCCTAGGTGAGTATCTAACGAGATCTAGAATTTAAGGCAATAATATTATAGTTGTGGTCGTGATATAACCAATGCACGAAGTTACTCACTCTACACCTCTCGGTAGTAAGAGTGACTTTGCCCTAATTGGCTTTCTCAAGCCCAATTGGGTGTTCATTTTGTGCAAGCAATATTGGCTCAAGTCGGGTATTACTATCTCTAGGTTTAACCCTTTAATTGGGGTTATCAATCTCTTGAATACAACCCAATTCCTTGTTGGCCTGAAATTCCTAGACTTAGTCTCTCTTTCTCAAGAAGAGCCTAAGTCAAAAAGGCACAAATTAGTGTATGCAACCACTAATTCAACATAGAAAGCATAAATCATGCCAAATATCAACCACCAATAAATATCTAAGCCCTAAAATAAGAGACCCATTAAATACCCACACTAGGATTGAGCCCCAACCCTAGCTAAAGGTTTTAGCTACTCATAATTGGAGAAGAAATCATAAATTGAGATAAAGAATAATCCATAAATTGTAATTACAAGATAAGAGTCTAAGATTAATTGTTAAGTACGCTACAAAGTTACTCAAAATAAACAAAAGTCGCAGTTCACGTGCTCAACTAACATAAGATGACCTAAAAATCTGAAAAAGTAGTATTTATACACAGCTAAATTTTTTGGACAAAAATGCCCCTGACGGAGGTGCAGCTGACAATGGAAAATGGACCGCTACAGCGGTGAGGTTACCACGGCTGCATAAAATCAACCGCGGAGTCTTCAACTTTAGCTCAATCTCCTGGCTCTCTGAATCCCTTCTCCGCGGACTGCGGTAAAGGGATGCTGTCGCGGTAGAGGTACCGTGGTCGCATAAAATCACCGCGAACCGCAGTAGCTTGCAATCCCAGAAAATCATCTCTCTGAACCTTGCCACCGCGGTGGGTCTTCTGTGTTTGCGGTGAACTTTTCGCTGTAGCGCTGCTTTGACTTGGCTCTGAACTTGTGCAGGTTTCACTCCTTTTTGAGCTGGTTATGTCATCCTGGTCTCTTCTTGACCAATCACTGCAAACAAGCACAACAAGTTAGCTTTTGGGAATACTTGTACACATTTTAAATCCAAAACTCAAGCAAAAAAGAGCATGAAATAGACTAGAATCCTTAGTTATCAAGCGCGCCCGAGGAACAGTTCATCCTTGGAGGTTGGTGGGCCTTACTCGAGCCCGAGGTTGATTAACCAATTTCTCGCCCCAAGCATGGATCCTGTTTGGAAGTGATCAATTATTATCAACGGTTCGGAGGATGCCCGGGGTTCTCTCCACCCCTGTCGGGATAGCTAGTTACCTCCAGAGTCTGGTAACCGAAGAAGACCAGGAAAAAATGAACGAGGTGGATGTGCCATGCTTGTTCAATGAAGCACAATAGGTGCTAAGCCGGGCTCTTTTATCTTCGGGCTCAATTTTTGAGGATTCTAATGCTTTTTCCTTTCCTCATTTTGCAGGCCTTAGTGTTCACCACGAGACCTTCCTCTGGTACCGGGATGAGATTAGCCAGCTCAAGGCCGAAGTTAAAGAGCTTGCGGAAAAAAGGGACATATATAAGCTTCTCAGCGAGCATCGCGAAGGAGAAATCAAGAGCCTTCAAGCCGAGTTGGGCGCGGATCAGAAAGAACATGCCAACCTGGTGGAACATGTAAATATTATTGAAGTTAGTGATGACGAGCTAGACATGGTGACTAATGATCAAAACTTGCAAGTCAAACCCACATGCCAACCTCGTGGAACATGCCAACAGAAGCTTGACCAGATTGACCAACTCCAAGCCGAGATATACGCAATCAAAGCCGAGGCTGAAGAGTGGAAAAGCAAGATGGATCGCTTGGCTTCGTAAAAGGAGACTGTCCGGGAGCAGCTGGCCTCGTGGAAGCCCAACTTCAAGCGGCTAGAGAGAAAGCTGAGGCTCGGTCTCGAAAAATTGAAGACCTCTAATCCCAACTGGGCTCGACTGTTACCGGATAGGATTCTCTCACAATGGAGCTTAATGCAGCCAAGTTAGTGGCAGAAATAACCAAGGCTGATGCTAAAGAGATGGTGGCCCAATACAAAGCGGATGTTAAGGCAGCCCAGGACCGCCTGAAAGACATTGTTGAATACATGAAGTGGCTGTCCCGAAGGGAGGCTCTCGAGGAAGTTAGTGCCTGGGGTTTCGACCTATCGGACGAGGTTGAAAATGCTAAGAGGCTTGAGGCCGAGGCCAAGAAGTTGGCATATCCCGAGGACGAGGAAGGTTCCAAGGGTTCCGGCGGATCTGAGGGTGGAGAAGACCCCGATGGTCCGGTGATGAGGCGGGCTCCGCCAAAGATCAATCTTTGGTGCCTTGTAGACTTTTCTTCGTTTTTGCACTTTTGTATTTTTTGTTGAGTCCGTTTGGCCTTTGTAAAGATCTTTATATGTATAAAAACAAGGCTCTTCGTTTTTTCCCTTCGACAATTATCAAGTTTGTTTCTTTTTGCTTTTTTTATGATTGCAAAGACTTCGAATGTCTTAGCACGTAATAATAAGGTCTTGTTCAAAGGTTCGAACAAAGCTCGTTCTCGATGCAATTTTGCTTAAGACTCGTGGGGGCTGTGTATGACCAAAAGCTTTCCCCGAAGTGCTTACTAAAAAAATTTAGATTATAATTTTTCCAAGAGTAGCCTTTGAACCGGTTCGTAAATATTTATGGCATTATGTTTTAGTTACGCATTTTGGATGTCTCCAAACCGTTTTAGGATGGCTGTAGCCTTTTAAGTTAGGGTTATGCCCAATAGGCTTATTACCCCTAGTTTTGATACCCAAGTCGTCCGAGCTTACCCGGAACGATAGTCCCTGAGTAGGGTTGGCCATTGCCTTTAAGGTTCGGGCACTACTTAATAGGTTTTTGTTCCTCCGGCTTCGACGAACCGAGCTATCCGAGTTTGTTTCGGACGATAGTCCCCGAGTGAGGGTTCTTGGATCCGAATAGAAATGGCCATTGGGCCGGTGTCCTTAAAGAACAAAATGTAGTAGTTTTTAAGAGACAAAATATGTATTTGCAAAGTAGAAAGTTTCTTTTATTTCTGTGCACAACATACATGATTGTAAATATATACAAACGTCGTGTTATGGCTTAAGTGGTCTATGTGGGCACGGTTCATTTGACCATTTGGACCTTACAATAAATCCTATCCACCGAGCTATACTATTCGAGTGCAAAGTTCCTTCCTTGCAAAAATCATTATTCGAAGGTGATGGCCCCTAGTATTTGAGGCCGATCGTAGAGAGGGTTCAGATACTGTTGATGTGATCTTTGACTCCGGTGCATGACTGGTCCTTAATTCTCAATTTCGCACGATCCATTGTTGCCATGTTAAAAACCTTGAAGGGAAAACTCATTTGGGACAAAACTAGTTTAAGGGAAAAAGAGTGAAACGCATGCTTTCAGGCCTAAGAGTTGCATTACTCCTTAGCCATTACTTGCAAGAGTTAGTCCAATTCGTAATATATGTAAAGAAAAGTAATGAATGGGGTCGTACCTTAATAGTAGTATCGTTTTTAATTTTTTACGTTCCAATTGTTTGGTAGCCGCTCACCGTTCATCGCTTCGAGTTGGTACGATCATTTGTCGGTTATCTCGATAATTCGATACGGACCATCCCGATTTGGTCCCAGTTTCCCTTCATTCGGGTTCCGGGTGTTCAATGTCACCTTTATGAACACCAAGTCCCCGATATTGAATTATCGTAGGTTGTCTCTCTGATTGTAATACCTTTCGATCTGTTTTTTTTGGGCGGCCAACCATACGAGGGCGGCCTCGCGCCTTTCATCCATCCGTTCCAGGCTCGCACTCATGGCCTCATCGTTTGACTCTTTGGTCGCATATCAGAACCCGAGACTCGATTCTCCTACTTCGACCGGTATTAACGCTTCTGTACCGTAGACTAATAAGAACGGGGTAGCCCCGGTACTAGATTTTGAGGTCGTACAATATGTCCATAGGACTTTGGGCAAAATTTCCTTCCATTTCCCTTTGGCGTCGGTCAACCTCTTCTTAAGGTTTTGGAGTACAAATTTGTTCTTACACTTCGCCTGCCAATTCTCACTAGGATGATAGGGTGTTGATAGGATCCTTTTGATCTTATCTCCCTGAGAAATTTGCTCATATTACTGCCGATGAACTTCTTCCCATTGTCGCACATGATCTCGGCCGGCATTCTGAATCGACATATTATGTGGTCCCAAATGAAATCAATAACTTTTTTCTCCACGACTTTCTCAAATGCCTAGGATTCCACCACCTAAAAAATAGTTAGTCATAAAAAATATAAATTGAGCTTTACCCGATGCTCATGGCAGGGAACTGCCGATGTCCATTCCCCATTTCATGTGTAACGACTCGACCGGTCGTTTTGAGCTCTAGCACGTTGTTCAGCAGTTTGAGGCCATGAGCAACTTCACTTCAGGTATTATGACTTGTACACATCGTCGGAATTGAATATCGGGAATTTCGGAGTTTCATTTGGAAAGAGAATTCTCATTTCAGAAGCTTTAAGTTGGAAGAATTGACTAAGATTGGATTTCTGAGTAAACAACCTCGGAATCGGAATTCGAAGGTTCTAGCAGGTTTGTATGATAATTTCGAACTTGGGCGTATGTCCAGATCAGGTTTTGGAAGAACCGGGAACGTTCCAGCACCTATTGTGGAAGTTAGCATTTCTGGAAAAATTTCCTGAGATTGGGTTGAAGTGCATTTTAGTGTTATCAATATCCGTTTGGGATTCCAAGTCTGAAAATAGCTCAGTATGGTGATTATGGTATTTGGAGCGCGATCGGAAGTGAATTCGGAGGTCTGTGGGTCATTTTGGAGTCATTTGGCTAAAGATAGAAATTTGAAGGTTTTGGAAAGTTTGACCGAGAGTTGACTTTTTGATATCGGGGTTGGATTCCGATTTCGGAAGTTGAAGTAGGTCTGTAATGTCGAATATGACTTGTGTGCAAATTTGAGGTCAATCGTACGTGAGTTGAAATGCTTAAACATCGAAAGTAGAAGTTTGAAATTTTAAAGTTTATTAAGCTTGAATCGGAGTGCGATTCACGGTTTTAGCATTGTTTGACGTGATTTGAGGCTTCAAGCAGGTCCGTGTTATGTTATGGGACTGAGGTGTGTGATTGGACAGGGTCCCGGGGGCCTCGAGTGTGTTTTGAGTTGTATTGCACCCTTATTTGATATTTCAACATCGTTTTCTTTGGGAATAAAGGGGTACTACATTAAGCAATTTATATCCAAATTCAGTTTTTATTGAACCATTAGATCCGTATCATAATTACGGAGCCATAGCAAAAAGAATCGTTGAATTTGAACATCGTATGAGGAAGTTATGCTCATTTTTGTGTCGGGATAAACTACTTCTTCTGGTATGGTCGCAGTTGCGAACATATCCATCGCAATTGTGATGCCCAGTTTGCAATTGCAAACTTTTTGTCGCAAATGCAACCTTTTCCAGCCCTTCTTTGTTCGCAATTGCAAAGGCTTTCTTCACTTTTGCAAGGTTCGCAATTGCGAACCCTGGATCGCAAATGCAACATCTGCAGCTTGATTTTAGCTGTGTAACTCGAGTTTTTGCTTCATTTTATCATATTTTGAACCCTAGGTCCGAGTGGGCGATTTTGAGAGTGCATTTTTGTATCAAATCATTGGGTAAGTGCCTCTAACTAATTTTCAATTATATTTGTGATTATACCTTAGGTTTAACATCAAAATTCATGAGAATTTTAAGGAAAATTTGGGGTTTTAAAGAAAAACCTAGAAATTGGGACTTTTAGATTTTGACCACGATTTTGGCCATGAAATTGAGAATAAATTATATATTTGAGTTCGTGAGGTCATGTGTAAACTTTATCTTCCAAAAATTTTTGAATCCGGGCACGTGGGCTCGAGGGCAATTTTGTCAACTTTCGTTCGGGGTTAGGAATTGTTATAAATTGGACTATAATGAGTAATTTTACATATATTAATGGGTTTACATAATTATTGGCTAGTTTTAGAGCATTTTTGCATCGATTTGAGTCTTCGGAAGGGCATGGAGTGCCGGTTATAGAACTTCGGAGCGAGGTGAGTCTCCTTTTTAACCTTGTAAGAGGGAATTGTCCCCATAGGTGAATTAATTGAATATGTGCTCCTAAGTCTGGGGGATAAACACACATGAGGTGACGAGAGTCCGTGCGTAGCTACATTATGCTTATGTCCGGGTAGCCTAGGACCCAAAAGCATGCTTACTTGTAATAAATGCAACCTTATTGATAGTGTAAATTGCTTAAATCATATTGAAGTGGCAAATGATTTTCTAAGAGAGCTAAACTTCATTTTCATGACTTATAAAAAGGGAAATCTACACCTCCTTGAATAATTGTCTCCTTGATGAATGTCTTGATTGACTGTTTGAGTATCTGTTGCTATGAGTACCTGCATCGCATGTATGATTTGCGAGCAGGTGATTGTTTATTTATATTTGACCGTGTTGCATGTATGATCCGTGAGCAGAATAATAGATGCATCTATAGTTTGCGTCATTCGACCCTCTGGCAGTGCACATTTTATTTTTATGTTGGATCAGGCCGTACGACCTCAGCATGATATGCACATGCTTGTATTGCTTTCTCGAGAATTATAAATGTTGATATTTGCCTTTCCTGGCTAGAGATAAATTGATGAAGATGATGAAAGGTAAATCCTTTTTTATTTGAGAAATTGTTTACCTGCTTTCTGGCTTTATGAACTATTATTACTACCTTATGAAATCCATGACTTCCTCACATTTTTACTATACTATCATTGGACCACTAGTAAGTGTCGAAGTCGGCCTCTCATCTTTACTTCTTCGAGATTAGATGGGATTCTTATTGGGTACACGTTATTTTCGTACTCATACTACACTTGCTGTGCATTTTTGTTGCACATGTTTATATGTGACTAGTTGTTTAGTGGCATAGCGAGATGGTTGATACAGAGACTTAGGTGAGCTGCATCTATCGAGACGACCCACAGCCATCAGAATCTCCTTCAGAGTATTGTGCTATTTTCTTATTTCTGTCCACTTTGTATTCTGGACAGTTACTGTATTTTATTTCATTCCCTAGTAAATGCTCATGCACTTGTGACACCGTGTTCTAGGATGATTATGGGGTATCTTGTATTAACTTCATAACATTATATTTAATTTGAAATGATTACCTTTTACTATTAAAATTGAAGGAAAATCATTATTTTCAAAATTATTATTGAGAATTTAATTAAGTAATTTGGTTGGCTTGCCTGACAGCGGTGTCTGGCGCCATAATGATCCTCAGTGGATTTTGGGTCGTGACAATATGGTATCAGAGCACTAGGTTGCCTTAGGTCTCACGAGTCATTAACGAGTCTAGTAGAGTCTTATGGATTGGTACGGAGACGTCTGTGCTTATCTTCTAGAGGCTACAGGGCTGTAAGAGCACTTCCCTTCTTGATTTCCTCATCGTGCGATTTGATTCCCTTTGAGGATTATGCCTTCATTTCCTTTCCATTCAATCTTATGCGACGCGAAGCACTGGTCATAAATCGGCGAGTAAGTAATTGTAATGGTACTACGAATGTGGTGTGGGGTGTTCCTCCCTGCGTGGTTGTTCGAGCTATTGTCATCGCCTTGTGGAAGGATATTCTGTCGTTTCAGCTCAGTAGCTATACTCTGAGAGCTCTAAGGCTAGGCACAAGTTGCCATAATGATTAGGAACGGTTGTCACGCAGTAGTGATATGATGGTATGATGCTTGCCTATGTATCGAGGCAGTAAATGACTTGAGGGGAAGTTGACTTAGTGTATAATTCAAAGATTCGGTATTTTATTTTCGATAGAGGAAGAGCGATCGAACTAAGAATGTTTAGATTTGGGTTGATGGAGTAACGAGACTTGGTATTTGCGAGCGTGGTGGAATTTTCATCTGTGATGAGGTGCCATTGTCCTTGTTGAATGTACTAAGTTTGCTGGTGTTATGATCTTCTACAAAATTCGCCTTTGGGCAGGTTATTGTGAGATAGCAATGGAGAAGCGGCTGTCAGGGATCGCAGGGTGCAGTGGTTCGGGATTGAATTGATGTTTCTAAGGTTGAAAGCTCGGGAAAAATGATCTATGTAAGGGTTCAGAGTTAATAGCGGTCTGTTGGTTTAAGAGCTTACTGAGATTGGTTTTGATCTAAGGCATCAGCTGAGCAGCAAAGGATGAGAAAGGACGTGTGGGAAGTGTCATGCGGTGGTTAAATTTTTAAAAGGTCAAGTGTAAGAAGCGAAAGTCGAGTAGTTTCTTAAAGTAGTGAGTTTTCCCAAAATGGGAGAGTGGCAGCACAACACGTGGATTCAGTGGCAGAATAACTATGCCATCGAGGAAAGTTTGGAGTAATTTGGGAATTTTAGTGGATGGTGACTGGTTCTACGAAATTAATTTGAAATATCGGCTATTATATGGCTGGAGATTTGATACAACATAAAGGAGTTGCCGATATGAAAAAGGAAACAACATGACCTTGGATTTGGAGGTACCGTTGCACATTTAGTTGATGTCCCTAAGAAGTGAATGGACTGGTACAATTGGTGGAAGAGCATAAGCTCATAATGGGTTATGTATGACGTAGTGATTGTACCTCGTGCAATGACGTTGAAAGATGTCGGTGTGTAATCTCCATATGTGGGTTATCTCCTGTGAGTAGATCAGCGGTCACGTGGTTGGCGAAGCTTCTGTGAAGAATCCTACTGGCTACCAGTAAATAGGTCGGACATGTGAATGTGGTTAATGATTCAGAGTATTCATAAAGGGTTTTACAGAAATATTTCGAGGAATTTGGTGGTTGATTGTGCAAGGCTATGGCAATAAAAAATAAAGAATCTTGGTGGATTCCAGAGTTGGGTAGTAGTAACTCCAAGCTAAGTAGGAGAGTCCCATGACCTATGATTAGGTTGCATGGTTATCTACTTGTGAGTTTCAGGTTATCGGCGTGTTGGTGGGTTATTACAGCAAATGGAAAAGACATAAGTGGTAATTTGAGCAAAGGAATTGATAAAGGCGTGCTATAGTTGACCTTATTGTCTCATGTTGAGGCTTTGGGAAGATTCAGGATGTATGCTTCGTATAGAGGTGATTTACAAGGGAAGTGATTCAGTCGAGTGCTTCATTGAGATGGGTGTTCATGTGCCAGCGGAGCCTTGAAATTGATTATATTCGGGACCAAGCCAGAGTGGGTGACTCTCAGCAACGGTCCTGGTGGATTCAAAAGTTAAAATGTGGTGCCTAATGATTTCGAGCCCATACGTATGGTTAAGAATTGAGATTTTGCAGCAGATTACAAAAGGAGTCTTGGAATGATCTATGATATTTTTGACTTGTAGTGTAGCATTGGGAGAAGAATGAGAAAAATACTTCGAATTTGTAGAAAAGTTATCAGAATGGGTGTGTCAGTTAAAGATGCAAATATACGTGCAAGGAGGGTATGAGACGGTTCATGGGTTTGGAGACAATGTGGTCTCGTAGAATGGATTCGCTAAAGATGAGGTGTAGATTTAGGTTGGTGAAGTAAGGAATGGAGCTATTGTTATCTCTAAGGCAAGTTAAGGATGAATTAGAAGAAGTTGGAAAGGATGAACATGGTTGAATTGGCATACTGGTGGCAGGGATCAGTTCCCTCAGCGTGATTGAGTTATACAAGTGATTTGTGACGGTACATGTGAAGCTTGTCGGCTGCCATAATTGATTTTATTTGGCAGTATTCCAGTGTTATGTCCTGTTATGTGTAGGCGGATCCCGGAAGGGTTATGGTGGCTTAGACCACTACTTGAAGGATGCATATGATGATAGGCTATAATTACGTATTTTAGTCAATGATTACGCTCTAATTTACTGCACTTTAGTTGAGTTTGTGCTTTAATCGCTAGTGTTTTGCACTAATTATGTGTTTTATGCCTTGTAGGTGTGATTACGAGCTATATAGATGTTATGGAATAAATTTAAGTGATTTGAAGCTTTTAAGTCTGAGTAAAAGCTCAAGGAATTAAGCCGGGATCGTGTTCGGGGGTCAAATTTGATAATTAAGTACGAATGAAGACTAGAGGAGGCATATTGCGCACTGTCTAGTAAAATAGACATAACTTTTTCCTCAAACCTCCATTTGTGCTAAATAGTATATGGTTGGAAAGGTAACTCAAAGTTATACAACTTTCATGTTTTAAGTTTTTCCAAATTTCAAACGGAACAGGGTGAAAATTCGGTATAAAGTCCACCACGGTCGACACCGCGGTTTGAGGCAGTGCCCTCCGCGGTCGTCACCGCGGTCCACGCCGCGGCCGCGGCAGTCCAGGGGTGAAATATTGTTCTTTTTTGCCTAGGAGAAGGTATAATTGATTGGGCCTCACCCTAATTGGTATACATACATGGGAAAACGGTATTTTTGAGAGTTGGACATATTTTGGACACAAATTAGACCTAAGGAGGCAAGAACACAATAAGAGCAAGGCTGGGAATTCTTCAACAAGTTTTTCCTTCCTCTTCCTATTTTTTTCATTGTTGATTATGACTTTTAGTATTGTAGTTTTACTTACTATTATGAATAGCTAATTCATTTTCTAGGGTTTTGGTGAAACCCGTTGGGGATGAATTGGTTGTTATAGTAATATAATTTTGAGTTTGTTGTTTATTTCTATTTGTTCAACTACGTTTTGATTGTGGTTAATTGAAAGGATCCTCAATTAGCCATTCCTATTTATTACGTATCTGCTTGAGAGAGAGTGCATATTTAGGTAGTTGTTTGAACAATATCACTCCCGGAGTATAGGCGAGAGTCATAACCGAGGGTTTAGAGGTTGGATTAGAGATAACGATACCTCGGGTGCGATCTAAGTGAACTGTAATGCGAATCTAGCTAGTGTAGCTTGAGAGAGTGCGTCTAGTAAATTATCATAATTGCTTGAGAGAGATTTATGGTAGCTGGAGAGTTCATGATTGATAGAGGCAACTAAGTCACAGCTATAAGAAATATACAACCAAGGAAATCAACAACGGGGGAAACCATTACCTTAGACCTTTATTTCAATTGTTTACAATTCAAGCATAGTTAGTTTTCAGCTGTTTATTTATTTTCAATCTTGTCTTCGTGGTGATATTAAACAAATACAACTAAGCCTTAGTTCTCTGTGGGATTCGACTCCGGACTTTTAGACCGGATTATATTTGCAGCGACCGCTTATCCTTTTTAGGACTAGAGTTGGGCGTGATCAAATTTTGGCGCCGTTGCCGGGGAACTAACGGTGAAGTTGTAGCTGTATATATTGCTAGGGTTCAAGTTTGGATTTTTAATTTTGTTTTTTTTTGTATTTTTATTTTTATTTTATTATAACTGTTGATTTGAGAAACATGACATCTTGGAATTATGGGAATTTAGGTATAGATAGTTCTACTATTGATCTCAATACATATTGTGAAGGAAACCACCCGTGGCAAAATTTTCAAAACATTCCTAAGAGCGAGTTATGTGCACCAACTAAATCTTATTTATGTAATGTGTGTGATGTGTGTGGTTGTCAAAATGGTCACCTTCATGGTTGTGCTTATATTTCTTATTTTCCCCCAACCCCTTACTATGATGGTTCTACCTTTTTTTGTGAAGTTAATAGGAACAAAGAACCTAGAAATGCGGACCTGAAGGAGATCAAGGATATGCTAAAGTGCCTTCTGGAACAAAATAATGAGAAACAACTGCACATAGAAAGGCAAGAGGCAACTATTCGCAAGTTGGAGGCTCAATTGAGTCAAGTAGTTGGAGTTATTAATGCTCAACAAGCCAATATTGAGGATAGTAGCCAAAAAGAGCATGAATTGGAGGTGTTAATTGGGGAGGTCAGAGTAGAACATCAACAACCTAGCCAACTACAATTTGAGGATGTCGATGTTGAAGAAGTGAGACTAGAGTCAGCCAAGGACTTTGAGGATACAAATTTTGTTGACTCTAGTATCACTGATGTTGAGGATGTTGAAAGTCCTGAAGTTCATGTGTTTGAGCGCATTGGTCCACACTCCAAGCATTTTTCCACATTAGGTTTGGATGATGATATGGAAATAGAGTCATCCGAACCAATTGAAGAGTCACGGAATGAGGAACAAGGTGCATATATTCTGGAATTTTTCTTGCCAGAAAGACAGGACTACATACCTCATCTAAAATCCAAGAAGTGTAAAATAGTACAATGGTTGCTTGGGCCAATTATATTTGTTCCACCACCCCTGGAGCATAACCGAATACTTGAATCCAAATTGGGGGCTCAATTCATAAGCTCGAGGTGGAGGGAAAAAGTGATAAGCATCGTGCCGTGACGTTAAATCAAGCGCTTGTTGGGAGGCAACCCAGCTTTATTGCTTTCGTTTATTTTATTTTATTTTTTTAATTATATTATTTTTGTAGTGTCAATTTTTTATTTTCTAGGAGCATGGGAAGGAAAGGTATTGGAAGGATGCACCAACAAACCAAATGGCTGGAACTAAGTGTGAGGTACCCGCACGAAGGATCAAGCTTGGGAGAAATCTGAGTACCCCATGAATTGCTAGTGCTTCGGCCTTTGGCCTACCAGGGAGTTTATTTTACCCTCTTGTATGTATAGATGTGCATTGGGGACAATGCACAATTTTAAGTGTGGGGTGAGGAAATTGTCTGGGTTACTTTTCATGCTACTTTAGCTATGTTTATTTTTTTTAAAGATTGGACTTTTCCTGATGACAGATCTTCTAGACAGTTTTCTTGAGGGAAGTAAGTCTAAAGAAAATACCAAAAAGATTTTTTATTTTATTTTAGATAGTGTAGTAACTCCCCCTTGGTTTTTCTTTGGGCCACGGTTCTTTTCCAAGGGTTTTATTTGAACCAGATGTAGTTAGTTGTTTTTTTTGAGAATAGGAGCCATTGTGTTTTGTTTTGAAATGAAGCAATATCTCTTGACTTTGTTATGCCTTGAGAATAGTGAGTACTTTGGATGTGACGCTTAGGCTCAATTTTTGACTCGTGTATAAGTACCTTAAATTGTATTATCTTAACATTGCTTAACTGATTTGACTAGAGTGTCTATGAATCCAATCCTAAGTGAGTTATGTGCCATGTGTGTGTAAGGTTTTGCGTTATTCAGTGCATTGCATTTGATGCCTAGAACTTGTCCTGTGTGTTTGCAAAGCAAAATAGTAGTGTTGTTCAGTCTTGGAAGTGATATAGGCGTTTTCTTGTTGAGCCAGATATGCATATTTTACCCACCTAATTGTTATGTATCGTAGTTAACCTCTTTGAGCCTATAATCCTATTTCTTTGGCAACCACATTACAAGCCTTACCCATTTGTTTGAATTAACCATCTATTGAACCATAGTAACCTCTCATAAGCATTTGAATTATTTATGAACTTTGTAAAAGTTAAAGTGTGGGGTGGTTGGTTTGGCTTTTGAGTGGAACTAATTGAATAAGGAGAAAGGTGCACTATTTTAAAAAAAGGAAGAGCCACTTGAATTGAAAACAAATATAGTTGGATTGTTGTGAAAAAAAAAATTCCTTGATAAATGGTGGCTCTTGACATAAGTGTGCTTAAAGAAGAATGGGGTAATTTACATTGATGTAAAGGTGGAATTTTGGTTTGACATAAGTATAGGGTTTAAATGTTAAAATGTATGTATTAAAGTGCTTAGGGAGGTGTAGTCACTCTTATATCTAAATGTATCCTACCCGTT
>MDKF010751152.1:0-14774 GCA_026770625.1 Nicotiana glauca
AGCTGAGCTGAGCTCGTTGCTGTTTCAGAGTTTTATTGGAGTTGTCGAGGTAACTGCCTGACGTCCGCAGGACCCAACTCCTTCCTATCCCTTTATTATTTTTCCGCAGTTGTGATCATTTGTAGAATAGAGTTCTATTACTCTGTACTATTAGAGGCTCTAGACTCATGACCCCCAGGTCTTTGGGATATTATTCATTATGAATGTTTAAATAATTGATTTTGAGCTTCATGCTCGAGTGGAGAGTGCTAATGGTCGGGCTTGCCTAGCAGTTGTGTTGGGCGCCATCACGACCGGGATTGGGGTCGTGACAATAATCCATCGCAAAACATATATGCGACCAAGTAATATGTTTTGCGATGGTAATTTCACTATAGAATCCTCAGGTATTAAAACCTACCCTCCTCCTCTCTCATTTCTGTCTATCTACTCTAAACAACAAAAGCAAAAGACAAAAAATAAGAAGCTAAACACAAAAAAAGAAAAGATAAAGGTTCACCTTGCTCACACGATTCACATCCAAAAGACTTGCTCGATCTTCCCACGATTTGGTATGTGACTTTCCGAACCTTCTCTTGCTCAGTTGATATGAAGATTGCTATGTGAGTTTACTCGCCTCATTCTCTAATATAACCCATGATACCTTTCTCTCTCTACCTTGCTTCCTGTTTCTTATACTAGGAATCTGCTTTGGGAGGAAATATATGTTAAAATCATGGGGTTAGGGTTACTAATTTGAGTGTGTTAGTGATTATTGAAAATACACAGTGGAAATTGATGGGTGGTACTTAAAATTGATCTAATGTTGTTTGTTGCGTAATTATTTCTTGAAATTATACATTAGCCGTGTAGTATAAAAAAAATGAGTTGTGCAATGTAGTATGTGGGCGATTTCTCCATGTTTCTATGTGGAGAAGATGATCTTTACAGTCCGCATAACTGTTTTGCGGTCCGCAGAATCATCACATACTGTATGCTTGGGTGTTTTGTAGAAACGAATGTGTGGTTGAGTCTACAGCCATATAACTGGTTTGCGAAGCGCATAACAGTCGCATAGTCTAATAGAAGAAGCTGAGATTTGAGGCCCAAAATGCGATTGCGAACTCAGTCTATGACCACTTCTGCGACCCACATAAATTTATGCTTCTAATATGGCCTATTTTGCTGCGCATTTCGCGGTCCACAAATTTGTTTTATGATCACATAAGTGGTTCGTAGAACATTTTTTGTCTCTCATTTCTTTGCCATTTAGTACGCATGCCTTACCATGTACTCACATCATGTTAATTGGCAGGAGTGATACCAAAGAAATCCCTAACATCGAGAGCACCCACCATTCTAGGAAAGAGACGGGTTGTAGCTTTAAGCCCACAATCACAGCAATCCCAATGCAAGTGGCCTGTCACATTCAAGAATTCATCTGAGCCTGCCTCCCATTTTGAAGATGAGAAGGCACAACTTGACCTTGTGCCACTAGTTGACACCTCCAAGACGAGGCACACAGAAAGAGTTGTGACGATCTCATGTTTCTGATCACCGGGTCTTGGAATAGGTACAGATACGGCTTCGCAAAAAGAAGGATAAAAGAATAAAAACATGTAAGTATGAACGGTAAAAAAGAACACTACCCACATGCTAGACACCATACATAAGAGGGGATTGGAGTTCTTTACTAGGGCTCCGAGAGAGTATAACGAGACTATTGTTAGGGAGTTCTATGCTGCATATGACGCATCCAAGACCAAAGAACAAAAGAGAAACCATGTACACTCTACCTTTGTCACCATGCGAGGAGTTGCAGTATCTTGTGGTCCCCAATTAATCAATGATGCATATTTCAAATCTTGGGAATCAGGCATGGTTGAATATGACGCAAAAATAGAAAATAAGGAATTTGATCATGCTTGTGTAGCCTTTGTCATAGCCAAGGGAACTCCACCCTAGACTGCACTAGGCTAGAAGTTTCACAAGAGGGATTTCACCCAAAAGAGCCGGTATTGGCTAAGTTTTGTTTGTTCTCGTATAATGCCAATGAGAAATGAGACCGACATTAGTCTAGAGAAGGCGATCCTCATTGCTTCTATCATATTAGGTTTCAATATTGACGTGGTGTTGATATCCAATTTTTCCCTATGTATTTTTACATGCAAATACTTTCAAAATAGCATATATAAGTATGCTCATGTGTTTTAGTATTTTTTCTAATTTTTAAAGGATTTTTAAATCAATTTATTACCCATTTTAGCAGTACAAAAACCAATAATTATTCCAAAAATTATTATTTTGATGAATAACTTATTTTATTCTAATATTTATACCAAAATATAGCTAGGGTAATTTTTATACATTTTTACAAATTTATTTGGTATTTTAAAATCTAAATTGCATATAATTGCAATTTTAGCCTATTTTCAGAATTAACATGTCACGACCCCAGTTCACCCTCCATGAACATGTCGTGATGGCACATAGTTCCTACAACTAGGTAAGCCTAAAAATGCGAAAATCAATAGAACTTGCGGAAACATTAAATTAAACTAAGCAAAACTAGAAGGAAACGATATATAAGTACCACTTGGCATATACAACTCAAAAACAGAATGTGGAAGTGTACAATCTCATCCCAAAACCCGAAAACTCACGGGAACCACAGGCTAATAGAAACGTAAAACACTGCTCTAACTCCAGAATGTCTAAACAACTGAAATAAAAGATAAACTAACTACTAAAGCTGGAATAAAGTAGATACTCCTGGTCTGTGGACGCGGCAGATATACCTCGAAGTCTCCGCTACATCTCTCCGCCTCGATGATAGTACGCCTACGTGGAGGTACCTGGATCTGCACATGAAAAAAACATGCGCATAAGGGGCATGAGTACACCACATCGGTACTTAGTAAGTGCCATGCCTAACCTCGGTTGGGTAGTGACGAGGAAGGTCAGGGCCCTACTGAGGTCAAACAACATAATATGAATTAACAATATCAAAACTGACAGTAATAATGAGTACAACGGTGAGAATAGACAGGTTAAACAAGGCAATAACAACTACACAAAGAACATAATAAACACGGAATATGTACAACTCAATACCAATGATAACAATGAGGATCTCCCAGGATACCGTCCTGTATCCTTTTCTCAACTGTCTAGTGGATCTCTCGGGATACCGTCCCGTAGTCCATCATATGTGTAAATCCAAAGGATCTCCCGGGATACCGTCCCGTAGTCCAACTATCAATGTGCAGGGGGATCTATCAGGAATCTAACCCGCAGTCCCAAAGTAAATGTGCAGGGGGATCTATCGGGAATATAACCCGCAGTCCCAAAGTAAATGTGCAGGGGGGTCTATCGGGAATCGAACCCGCAGTCCCAAAGTAAACAAACAAGGGGGAGCTACCGGAATCCCACATCCGTAGTCCCAATGTAAATGCGCAACCACAACCAGAAGATATTCAGAAATGAAGTACAAGGACAAGCAACAGGTAATACTAGCCTAACATGCTTCACGTAGCACAGTCAAGGCAACTTAAGCAAATAGGCAAGTTAAATCAACTAAACATGTTTTTCTAATCTAACACGGGTTATAATTGCAAGTAAAATAAAGCAAATACGAAAGAAACTCAATCTCAATATTTTAAGTAAAAATCGGATTTTCAACAATTGGCTCAAGTACGCGCTCGTCACCTCGCGTACAAGGCACTCAAATACCAAATAACAAATCCTAAGGGGAAAGGTCTCCTACACAAGGTTAGACAAGCCACTTACCTTGAACCGGCTCCAAAATCAACTCAAAATCACACCTTTGCCACGAGTATCCGACTCTAGATGGCCCAAATCTATTCAATTCAATTACATATCGTAAATAACATCTCAAGCAACTGATTCTACTATTAAATTCAAAGACAAGACGCGAAAGTAGATAAAATGACCAAAATACCCCTCAAGCCAACATCTTGAAATCGGATAATTTTAACATTTTCAGAACCCTCGTACACTCACGAGTCTAACCATATAAAAATCTCCCAAATTGGAGGTCAAACACCCACTCAAAACTCAATAGTTTAGTCTATGAAGTTTTCCCCATTTTTCATTCAAAAATCCGAAATTAAGGAAGAATTCGTGATTAGATTTGTGGGTTTTAAGCATAAGGGAGTAGAGAATCGTTACCCAATCATTTCCCTCAAAAAGCCTTCGAAATTTCCCCCAAATCCGAGCTCCCAAGCTTGTATTTTGATAAAAATGGCTAACCCTTATTTTTGAAATATTAAATACTGTCCAGAACTTTAATGCATCGCGAACGCGGAGGTGAGCTCGCGTTCGCGAAAAATAAAAATTAAAGATGCCAAATTTACCCTTCGCAATCGCGATGGGTGGAATGCGAACGTGAAGGCCTGGGACCGTGAAAATACGCAAACGCGACACCTGTGTGCGGACGCGATAGAGGAAAAATGTAAGGTCTAGGAGTTGCTCGCGAAGTAGCCTATGCGAACGCGATGGAAAATGTGCTGAGGCTACGCGAACGCGAGGGTGGGTATGCGAACGCATATAAGGAATTGGCCCCCCTACAGGATTACACTACGCGAACGTGTGAAAGGGGCTGCGAACGTGAACAAGAAGAAAAACAAAGCTACGCGAACGCGATTGGAGGTCCGCGAACGTGAAGAAGGATCTGGGACCTGCAACATCTGAAGGATTTCTGCAATATTTTCAGACTCCAAAATGCTCCATTGAGCATCCGAAACACACCCGAGGCCGCCGGGACCTCAACCAAACCTACGAACATATCCCATAACACCATTCAAACTTGTACCAATCCTTAAACTACCTAAAACAACGCCGAAAACTTGAATTAAACAAGGATTTGAGCCTAAGAACTATAAATTTCATCAAAACACGCTTTCGATCAAAAACCTAAACAAATGACATGACAGAGCTACTGAAACTTCTGAAATTCCAATCCGACCCTTGGATCAAAAACTCACTATCGGACCGGAAACTTCAAAAATTCAAACTTCGGCATTTCAAGTCTAAATGAGCTACGGATTTCCAAAATACATTCCGAACATGCTTTCAACCCCGAAATCACCTAACGGAGCTAATAGAACCATAGGATTTCCATTCTAAGGTCGTCTTCACACTATTCCAACTACAGACTATTTTTTAACACTTAAGCTCTCATGTAGGGACTAAGTGTCCCAAAACTCTCCGAAACCCAACAACGAATGTCCTGGCAAACCAAAATAGCAGAACTAAACTTAAGGGAAATAGTTAATAGGGGATCGGGGCATTAATTCTTAAGACGACCGGCTGGGTCGTCACATAATAGCATTTTATAATTATGAAATTGGTTCCAGTATTTTTAAATTAATATTTGTATATTATTAACAGATCCAGTACTTTTAATTTGTTTTCGAAATCATTTTTACTATTTTTATAAATTAAAAAGGGAAAAACTGGCTATTTAAAATCTAGCCCCATTTCGTTTCAATTATGGCCCAAATTGATCCCCCTAATTGACCCAATTTCAAACCCCTAATGGACCGACCCAATTTCAATCCAACCCGCCTCTGACCCAACCAATTTAACCCGCCTGGCCCTCTCTTCTAATCCAGGCTGTTGATCATTTTGATCAATGGCCACGATCATTCCTTGCCTTTTTAATCCCCAAAGACCACCCTAATCCTCTCATTCTTTCCTATCAACCGCCTCTGAAATCCCTCTCCTCTCAAACTATCTCGAACTCTCTCGAAACCCTAGCCTCTGCCACCATCTTCAACCTCAATCTCACCAGAATCTATGGACTCTCAGGCCATGAATGGCTTGAACTCATCTCTCTATGCTCTTAAACATTTGGTATTCGAAGGTTCGAAGTCTGACCTCGATGGTGTATGTTCTGATCTTCACCGATTCAAGGTTCTATGGCCATCTCCGGCCCAGCTTTGGCACACTATGGTGTTTTGAGCCTGGTTCTGACTTATCCGACTCAGATCGGACCTTTTTCCAGGGCTTTCTTATTCTAGGGTTCTTCTGAAACCCTGACTACTCGAGGTTCTCTCTGATTTTTCTTAGATCTGTCACATATCTGTGCTCTACTTGGGTTTTTAAACAATTTCCCCAATTTTTCTTTCAAAATTATCTTTTAAAAATCACTTCTCTTCGATTTAGGGTTTTCTGAAAGGTTCAAAATGTTTCTCCGACTTTTCTTTTCCTTTCTTTGTATGTATTTGTCACGCATGTGCTTCTACTGCTTTCTTATGCTTTCTCTCTATTATACATTTACTTCTGTGCTTTGTTTTTCTACTGTGATACCATGCTCGCATGTTTATCTTGCCGTGTTTTCCTATATGTTCTTTTGCTATACTTTTCCGGTATTTTTGAGTTCTTCTACTGTATGTATTTCCTACTGAGTTCTTAAGTTTTTGTTTGCCTTCTACTGAACTTTGCTTGAGTTCTTATAAAAGACCTCTTTAAACGTATTTCCACTGCTATTTTCTTAAGTGTTATACTATCTTTTCTCTTCTGAATCTTGGCTAAGTCCCTTCTAAAAAGTACGTTCTTCTACTATATCTTCTATTGTGTTCTTAAGTGTTATTGTTTTCTCTTCTACTGAACCCTGTTTAAGTCCCTTTTAAAAGGTTTTTCTTAAACATGTTTCTTCTACTACCATGCTGTTCTCTCACTTGTGCTTCGAGTTAGTTTCTTCACTCTGTTTGCTTTGAATTTTCTGTTGTATTTGCTTGTCTTCTCATGAGATTCTGAAAAGAAATCTCTGAGCCTGTTGCCTCCTCATCTCTGTATTTGACTCGAGTCGGAAACCCTAGAATTTGGGGGTTTTCCTTCGAGTTTGGTCATATGATCAGACTAGGGTTCTGTTTGAGAACCCTGGACTCTTTCAGACTTATTTCTGAGTCTATGAACTAAGTGTGAACTTCTTTTGTTTGCACACAATTCTGACCCTCCTATACTAGACTCTTCTATTGAATAGCATGATGAACTTCTTCATGTTTAACGTGTCTGTATGCTTTTATATGATGAATTTTTCTTCAAAAGAGTTTTCAACTTGTGTTGATTCAGAATTCTTTTTAATAAGTCTAATTGATTGGTACTGATTTTCCTTAAGTCAAAATATTTCCCATCTTTCTGACCTGGTTCATTCATACAAAATCTTCAATTTCTGATTTACTAGCTGATAATTGATTCCTTTACCTTATTTGCACAAACCGTGTACTATCAAGACTTTTTCCTTAAATATACCTCTATGTATTTACCTCTCTGGAAGTGTTTGATTAATATCCTTCCTTAATTAGTTTACTCGTTTGAAATCAGAATGCCTTAATTAAAGGGAAACCTTGTGTAATTGATTTCCAAATTATTTTCTTACATATTTCTGCTTGTTTTCTACACTATAAAAAGGCACGAACCTTCTGCACTTTCAGAACAACACATTACACGAACAACACATTACACGATCAACACTCATTACACACTTCAGGCACTTATAATCTTACAGTTCTTTTCTAAACTCATAGCATTCTGACTACTTGCTTGCATTTTGGCTTACAAGACTACTGCTTCCTTTTCTTGTTTCCTTAAAACTGGTATGTTGTAGTTTTGGTTTCATACTCACCCCAAGGTGTTTATTTACAGCCTTTGCACCCATGTTTGCTTTGCTATCTACATTCAGTGTTATTTAGCATGATTATTTCTTTGCATTTGTTTCTGCTTTGAATCCTTGCACCCCTGTTCCCTCTATGTGCTTTGAGTTAAAGTTCCGAACATGGCAACATGCAAGTTGCTAATGTTTGGACTTGATCCCTTATGGGGATCCTGACTCCCAAACAATGTGGCCCAACATGCTGATGGGGTGTGCCAGCACTTCTAATTGCTAGGTATGACCGCCTGTCTTTGCTTCCTCTCAGAATCCCTCTCTGCACTTACACTCTCTCTTAGCCTCTAAGTTCTGCCCCCCTCATGTGAGCCTTGCTTTGGGACCTTGAGTTCCCTCTGAACTTGGACACTTGAGGGCTGGCACTTCCACACTGCACTATGATTCAATTCTACATTATATTTGGGTGTGAGCACTGCCTGGAGTCCATTTGAGACTCTTAGGGAACTCTGACACATCCCAAATAAGAGAAAGGTTTTGGACTCTGATCTTTGGAGTTGGTCTACTTCATGCTTCAGACAGGAATTCTAAATCAGGCTCTCCTTGGTTGTAAATTTTTAGTTCTCTGATGTAATTTTACTTTTTCTTATTCATTATCGGTTGTAATAACTTGTAATAACTATTGGGGCTGTTAGTGGAAAAGGGGAGGGCCAATCATGCATGCAAAAGGGTAGATATCATGTTCATAGGGAATATTTACACTTCTACACTCATGTATCCCGTTTTCAGCTTTCACTTCTGCATCTCATATAGAGACCATGTCTATAGGTTTCTACACTTCTGCATTTTTATAGAGACCATGTCTATAGGTTTCTGCACTTCTGCATTTTTATAGTGACCATGTATAGATACTATATTTATAGGCTTCTTCACTTCTGCATTATATAGAGACCATGTCTATAGGTTTCTGCACTTGTGCATTTTTATAGAGGCCATGTATAGATACTATATTTAAAGGCTTCTTCACTTCTGCATTATATAGAGACCATGTCTATAAGTCATTTCTGAAATACTGCATATTATATATATAATATGCCTATAGGACTTCCTAAATTTTGCATCTGCATTTGTCACTAGGCAAACCCGTTTATAGGTTTAAATAACTAACAACATTTTAGATACCATGCCTATAGAACTTCTGCACTCTTGTTTTGATTGTAAAAAATGTTTTAAGTCTAAAATCAGTAGTAACAATAATGACTGCAGAATTTATATTCCTGTAATTGACAATTTCTTTTCCTTAAAATCAGTATACTTCTTTTCTGAAACTAATAGATATTATGCCTATAGGTTTTTGTTTAACACTTAGGCAAGCCATAAGGTAACTTGTAAATTGAATCAGATTTTATTAACTACAACCAGTAGACAGGCCTGATTCGGGTTTCTTATATGAAATATGTAATAGATCAGTCTGCCACAACTCTTAAGTTTAATCAGACCCTAATCAGTACGTGTAAGACAACTAAAAACTATATGCTTCTCTTTGTTTTAAGGAGGTTTGTTTGAGCCTTTCTATCTGTTATGCGCTTTTCCCCTATATTTGTTACATATGTGTTTTGATTGTCGCCTTAGAATTTTGTCCTTTGAAACTATAAAACCTCACACCCCTTCCCTTTAGGATTAGTAGTACCAAATACCTCTGGGTCTGATAATATAGGGGCGGCTAATAGCATGTAATAAGTAAAACGGGACCATTCCACGTTTAATACCTTAACAGGGTAGGAAAGGGTAGATATGGATATGATGACCACGCGACGACACCACGTGTATAAATGGTTACCGGGTGTTGTGTGGGGTGATCCATATTATTTATAAACTTAGGACACCCTTCCCTTGTGTCACACCTCCTTTTTACGCTACCGCAGCCCGCGAAGGGTGTAGTAAAGAGAGTTTTTCCAATTAAAGGACAATCAAAACGGGATTTATTATTGAGATTCAGAGTCGTCACTTGGGAGATTTAGGGTGTCCGAAGTCACCGGTTTAATCCCGAATCGAGGAAAAAGTTGACTCCTTATTACAGTCTACGAAACAGAAATCCGGATAAGGAATTATGTTAACCCGGGAGAAGGTATTAGGCATTCCCGAGTTCCGTGGTTCTAGCACGGTCGCTTAACTGTCATATTCGGCTTATTCATCTGATTTTTTAAACATGCTCAAACCTATGTGCGAATTTTAACTTTGAACCGCTTTTATTATTATTTTAACAAAGAATTGCAACATTGTGAAAATGCATCTCAAACCACGTCGCAGTCAATGTACCCGTGGTTATCGACACATTTCGACTCCGTTGAGATTTGGATTTGGGTCACATAAATGTGCACCCGAATTTAATAAAGTAATTTATTGAAGGCGCGCCTAAAGCGACTAATGCGTGGTTACTTTTGGGAAAAGGGTGTGAAATTCACTAAGCGGTCGATCCCGAAGTCTATACAATTATTAACCATTTATTAAGGGCCCCGCAGCTTGTGCATTTTTATTTGGCGAGGCTCGTCTCATTTATTTTTAAAAGGGCAATCCTAAAGTGACTACATTTTTCTATTAAGTTCGTCTCTAAAATAAAAGAAAATCTCCAAATTAATTACATGCTTGAAAAGGCCGTAACTTATTTATTGGATTAAAACAAATGCAAACTAAAAATTGTAATTGAGACAAAGGGAAATTGTTTCGTGCCTTATTCTATAATTGTATATTACTAAAATTGAAATTATAAATAGAATACGGAATTTACAAACAATATTATCAAAATAAACTAATTATCCTCTAACTAATTTAAAGACACATTGTTAGATGAATTGAACCGTTGGAATTAATTGTTTACAGCAATTTGAAACTAGAATTAACCTTAATCACCAATGCTTATTCGAAAGTTTGTTAAACTTAATCGTTAACACGCCTTGTTTGAATTTAACTCATGCCTATTGGATTAATGACCTTAGCAATTACTACTACGATCCTAACTTCAAATGTAATGGGCCTACTGATTCTACGACATTACTGGCCATTAATCTATAAAGGTTGGCCTTAGCAATATACTCAAAGAACCACTTTCAACTTAATTATTAATGTAAACTACTTCTGGCTCTAAATTTGTAAGCAGGATAATGCCAAATATAAACAGGTATTGACTACATTAAACCTAATACTGATGACTATATTACGGCTTGGATAAAGCAGTTCCAGTTTACATCCTACAGGCAAAAATTTACATATGAGTAGTATATGAAATGGCCTACGTACAATCAGTAAAAGAAAAACAAAGAAAAAGCTAAATTAAAACTTCAAAGTTCCATTCTTCATATGTATTCATGCTTTCACATTTTCATCTTACAATATTGGCAAGGTTACAGCCATGTACCTGATATTGGAAGCAAAAGAAGAGGAAGATGATGATCAGCAGAGCAGTAATAGTACAGCAACAGGCAGTAACAACCAGTGACACAGATTAAAACCTAACAGTAAACTCAAGAAATCCAGTTGCAATTTCAGAAACACCAAACAACAACACAGATGCACCAGAAACAACAACAACCAATGTGACAGTAACAAATAACCAGTGCAGATCCAAAATAACTGATTGAAAACCCCAGATATAACAAACAAATCAGTGAACTCCCAGGAACAAACAGAAGGCAGAGATTAAACTCAGAATTCCCGATGAGACAACACTTTCTGATTTTTCTGTTTTTTAACTCTCAAAGAAGATCACTTTCAAGAAAACTCTTTTATATAAAACGAAAGCCTAGACTTCTCTGAATAGAACTGAAATGAAACTCTCTCACTAACTGAACTTCTTAAGGTAAAAATTTAGCCTCTATTTCACTCTTAAACTCTGGACTTTTTTTTTGTTCAAAATCCAACCCCTAATTCCATATCAGCTTCTCTTATTTATATTTACCCCCCCAACAGACCTGCCCCCTCTTGAAAGACTTTAGACTCGACCAAAACCCCCAAAATTCTGCCCATTTCCACTTGAGAATCCCACTAAGGAATGCTTTTCCTTACGTTATTCCCTAATTCCCTCTTGTTCCCCATTAACTTATTAGTTTAATAGCCTCTAATACCCCACTATCAGATTACTAATATTAAACCATTATCCTAACTTTTTCCTTCCCAAATTACCCCTGAAACTCCCTGAATATTACTGCCCTAATTCACAATCTGTTCAAACCTAATTAACAAAAACTAATTTCTGATTAACAACTATAACCAATCCTTAATATCAATCACATAACTAAATCTATTACAATCTTCATTAAAACAATAGAAACAACTAACTGCGGAAATCAAAATGAACTGAAATCATTTAAGATACTAAAACTAAATTCAGTACCAATTTCAGCTTGGCATTTAGATTGGACAAAACAGTATCAAAATAAGAAACAATTATTCAAAGCACATACTTTATACTACTAAGGGTCGGATTGGTTATACAGGTACATGGGACTTCATGTTGGGGAATTAATCCTAATTAGTTATACCACAAACAAAAATAAGCAGGGGATCAACCTTAAAACAAACATATGCAAAGATGCAGGATCAGTTCATAACACATTCGACACCAAACTTTTGGACGAGAATTACTGAACTACAAACACGACTGAATTAATTGATGATAACTAATTAATTGATTGCATAGTTTATAACATATACTACTAAACAACAAACAATCAGAAATAGACAGACAAGTAATTCGAGTAACTTTTGACAGAAATAAGGAGTTATAATAAAACTTAATTAATCGACGAAACTATTCGAATCGATTACACAGCCTATTATATACTAAACAACGAACAGAGATAATACGACCAAATAAAAAGGTCTACTGGAGTAGAAGAACAGTGAAGAACGGAAA
This sequence comes from Nicotiana glauca, assembly GCA_026770625.1. Classification (NCBI taxonomy): domain Eukaryota; kingdom Viridiplantae; phylum Streptophyta; class Magnoliopsida; order Solanales; family Solanaceae; genus Nicotiana; species Nicotiana glauca. The sequence continues at coordinate 12,522 of MDKF010751152.1, forward strand.
TTGAATTATCACTAAACTTAAAAAAATAACTACAACAAAAATAGAAACAAAAAGGAAAGGAAAAATACCTCAGAAAATCGGAAACCAGATAGACTCGACTTGAACCTCTGACTTGAGCCTTTTTTGGGGTGAAAACGGACTTTAATCGAGTGTTCTGGATTGAGAACACTCGACTAAAGTCGATTGACACCCCAATTTATCCCTTTCTGGACAAATTCGAACTTGGTCTCTCTCGAATGGTTCCAGCATGATTCGAGTCGGGCTAACGGTGTTTTAGAGGTGAGGGAGGTCAGGGGGATAGTTAGTGTGAGTTTAGGGTGGTTTGGGTTTGGCGCTACCACCAGGGGATCTTGTGGCGACGCTAGGGTTCTTGGTTTTGATTTGATATTCGAGAGACCCTAGGTTGATTCGAAGGAAACTGATGGTGGTTTGGGTATGAGGGTGGTCTAGGGGTCAACGGGTGTTGATTTCGTGGTCATTGGATGAACTAGGGTTTCTGGCTGATCTTCGATTTAAGATTCGAAGAATTGTGGGGTGATTCAAGGTTAGCTACTAGGATGGTTGGAACGGGGAGGTTGAGAGGAGTTAAGGGTGTAAAAATGGAGGAGTTTGGCCCATCGGAACCGCCGTGAGGCGATTTCCACTGGGCGGAGCACGGTGGTCAGGGGCGGAGGTTTCTATTCGTCTCTGAGAGAGACGATGGAGTGAGGGGGGTATGGCTTAGGGGGAGTGGGGTGATAGGTTAGGATTATGTACGGAGGAGGGAATTAGATCCTGGCCGTTTGATCAATTGAGATCGACGGCCTGGATCAATTCGCTTAAATAAAACGGTGTCGTTTGGTCTCATTAAAAGACTGGGTTGACCCGGGTAAAATGGACCGGGTTATGGGGGAAACTGGAGACTGTTAGATCTAGGGAGATGGACGGCTCAAATTAACCAACTGAAACGGCGTCGCTTGAATTTGGTTGGGAGCTGAACTGGACCGTTAGATCTGTTCGATCAGCGGTCCAGATCTGAGATGCCTATACGACGTCGTCTGAGTTATGTGAGAGACCAGGCATGTTTGGACCGGGTAAATGCCTTGTTTTGGGCTTTATTTCAGTTTAAATTTTTGGCCCAATTCGATTTTGTTCATATATTTTTTCACTTTTCTTTTCTTCTTCTAATTCCTAATTAACAAAAATTCTACAATAAATTGTCAAACCAAAATTTAACTTAAAAATATTAATTAACCCTTAACGACAGTCAACACACAAGACTAAACATTAATAAATAAATAAAACCAAAATCACACAATGGTACATTTAAATGACAAAAATAGAACAAATGCATATTTTTTTGGGATTTTCTTCCTTTTAAACACAAAACATTGTTCAGTTAATTCCTAAGTGCACAATTAAATCCTGAATGTGCATGCAACATATATTTTTGTATTTTTTAATTAATTAAAACAAGATAAACATTCACAGACAAAAAATGATTATCCAAAATGTCATGCAAAATTCTCAAAATTGTACACAAAGGATATTTGTTTTATTTTTCGATTTCTTTTGGAGTAGTTTTCGTGAAGCAAAAATCACGTGCTCACAGCTGCCCCTCTTTGTCCGAAAACACGAAGGGTTTTTGTGCAAAGATAAAGTGAGCGGATACGAGCGATTTTTGCCCATTTGAATACTCCGTGTGAAGCATTTCTTGAAAGATTTAACCGAACCTTTGCTTCAAAGGTTTCCTACATATCCCTGGCTAAAAGGGAATCAGGTTAATGTAGTTCGGGAAGTTTTGGTAGCTGGGACTACCGTGGGACTACGACTTTGTTGTTATTGCTGTTGCATGCTGCTACCACTGCTTACCAATCTCCTTATTACACCATGCTCAAAGAAAAACAAAAATCTAGACTAAACTAGGAATTACAAAATCTTATCTATTTCCGACTTGCTCTTGTTGCCTTGCTTTCTTGTCGGCTTGTGTTTCTTCCGGTGCTTTTTCTTCCTAACTTGACTTGTAGTCTTTCTTTTGATTTCTGTAGTGGAATTTTTGCTGGGGTTCTTTTGTTGTAACCCTCCGCTTTACTGCCTTCTGACTTGATCTTGAAAGTAAAACGCCATTCCTCTCTTCAGGCGGGCTCCTAACTTCAACAACAACTTTGAAAATAAAATGCATTTGGCAATGATTTATGGAATATATATTTTGGCAGTGTTTATACAAGCAGGACCACTCGGGTCGAAATAAATTAAATGTCCTTTTGAGGAAGG
>MU745150.1:0-20395 GCA_026770625.1 Nicotiana glauca
ATACCAATTAAAAATAGAATCTCACAATTTGACATTAAATGCTAAAAATGCAAAGTACGTATTTTTGTGATTTTTTCATTTTTGCAAAACAAACTTTAATTACTCCTAAATGTAGAATTGAATCCTGAATGCAAATGTAACATATTTTTATATTAATTTAAACAAATAAAATGCACGCGTAAACACAAACAATTACTAAAAATATCACGAAAAAATCACGAAATGCACAGAATAAAACAGATAATTTTTTGTTTTGATTTTGTGGGAGTAATTCATGTGAGGCAAAAATCACGTGCTCACACATTTGCCCGCCCTTCATTGCCTGCACGTGTTAGCAAGTTAAAACTCAAAATCAAACACTACTACTATCGTTGGGTTGCCTCCCAACCAGCGCCTTATTTAACGTCGTGGCACGACGCAGAATATCGCTTACTCATCTGCTAGTACAACCTTAGTATTTTCACGATTAATCATTCCTCCCCAATAATGCTTGACTATATGATCATTCACCAAAAATTTCCTTTCTCCATTTAAAGATCGCAGCTCGATTGCACCATAAGGAGTAACTCTCACCACCTCAAACGGGCCCGACCATCTCGACTTTAGCTTCCCAGGGAATAGCTTGAGTCTAGAATTGAATAGCAATACCTGTTGGCCTGGCTCAAAGTGACGTATATGCTTGTCATGCCATCTTTTTGTCTTTTCTTTATAAAGTTTAGCATTTTCATAAGAGTGCAACCTGAACTCGTCTAATTCATTCAACTGCATAAGTCTTGTTTCACCTGCGGCTTCAAGGTCCATGTTCAGCTTCTTAATGGCCCAGTATGCCTTGAGTTCCAGCTCAACGGGTAGGTGGCATGCTTTCCCATAGACCAGCTTGTAGGGGGCGCTTCGATTGGCATTTTATAGATAGTTTTGTATGCCCATAGAGCATCATCCAACTTTGCAGCCCAATCTTTCCTATTCACACTCACCGTCTTCTTCAATATTTGCTTGATTTCTCTGTTTGACACCTCAGCTTGCCCACTTATTTGCGGGTGGTATGTTGTTGTAACTCTGTGGCGAACTCCATATTTAGCTAGAAGGTTATTCAATAATCGATTACAAAAATGAGTCCCTTCATCACTGATTAAGGCACGTAGAGTCCCAAATCTAGAGAATATGTTCTTTTTCACAAATGCAGCTACCACCATGGCATCATTTGTTGGCAAAGCAATTGCCTCCACCCATTTTGACACATAGTCAATGGCTAGCAAAATGTACTTGTTTCCTCTGGATGGTGGAAATGGCCCCATAAAATCTATCCCCCACACATCAAAAAGCTCAACTTCTAGAATGTTATTTAAGGGCATCTCATGTTTCCTTGTGATTGTTCCCGTTCTCTAACATTGGTCACACTTCTTAACAAATTAATGGACATCCTTGAATAAAGTCGGACAAAAGAGACCGGATTGTAGCACATTTGCAGCTGTTCTATCTCCTCCATGATGGCCCCCATAAGGTGATGCGTGGCAATCATACAACACTAATTCTACCTCTTTTTCAGGAGCGTATCTCCTCATCAACTGATCAGCACATTGCTTGAACAAATAGGGCTCATCTCAGAAATAGAAGTTCACATCATGTAAAAACCTCTTTCTAGCTTCAGATTGTATTTCGGGAGGAAGTACCCCACTCACAAGATAATTTACATAGTCTGCGTACCATGGTGGAAGGTCTTGGGTTATAGCAAAAAGCTGCTTATCAGGAAATACTTCGTTAACCTGGCCACCCTCCTCTACGTGGTCGTGGTTTTCCAACCTTGATAGATGGTCAACTACCTAGTTCTCTGTTCCCTTTCTATCCCGCATTTCTAGATCAAATTCCTGCAGCAGTAAAACCCAGCGCATCCATCTAGCCTTAGACTCCTTTTTGGTAAATAAATACCCGATAGCTGCATGATCGGTGTGGACTATGACTTTTGTTCCCACCAAGTATTCCCGGAATTTCTCAAAGGCCCACATAACAGCTAACAACTCCTTCTCAGTGGTGGTGTAATTCAGCTGTGCATCGCCAAGAGTCTTACTCGCATAGTAGATAGAATAAAACACCTTGTCCTTCCTCTGGCCTAACACTGCCCCGATCGCATGATCACTCGCATCACACATAAGTTCAAAAGGTAAAGACCAGTCCGGTGCCACAACAATTGGAGCAGTCACTAACTTCTTTTTTAAGTTCTTCAAATGAGTTAAGGCAAGCATCATTAAAGTTGAATGTCACATCTTTTTCAAGCAGCCTGCACAAAGGAGTAGCTATTTTTGAAAAATCTTTAATAAAGAGCCGATAGAAACCCGCGTGTCCCAAGAAACTCCGGACACCCTTCACTGAAACAGGTGGAGGTAATTTTTCAACTACCTCCACCTTTGCTTTATCAACTTCAATGTCGCCCCCAGATACTCTGTGACCTAACACGATGCCTTCTTGTACCATAAAGTGGCACTTTTCCCACTTCAGTACCAGATTTGTTTCTTCACAGCGGGCTAGCACCTTGTTTAGATTTCTCAAGCAATCATCATAAGAAGACCCAAAAACTGAAAAGTCATCCATAAACACCTCCATAAATTTTTCCACCGTGTCGGTGAAAATAGCCATCACACACCTCTGGAAAGTGGCTGGTGCATTACAAAGACCAAACGGCATTCGCTTGAATGTGAAAGTGCCATAAGGACAAGTAAAAGTAGTCTTCTCCTGATCCTCTAGGCATATGACAGTCTGATTGTATCTCGAATAACCATCAAGGAAGCAATAATATTCATGCCCGACCAACCTGTCTAGCATTTGATCGATGAATGGGAGTGGGAAGTGATCCTTGCGAGTTGCCTTATTGAGCCTTATATAATCAATGTAGACTCTCCATCCCGTAATAGTACGAGTGGGGATTAGCTCATTCTTCTCGTTCTCAACTACAGTTATTCCTCCCTTTTTGGTCACACATTGAATCGGGCTTACCCAGTTGCTATCAGAAATGGGAAAAATGATACATGCATCGAGCAACTTGATTACTTCCTTTTTCACTACCTCCTTCATGATAGGATTCAATCTCCTCTGATGCTCTATACTGGGCGGTGTCCGTCTCTAAAAAGATTTTATGCATGCAAAACGAGGGACTAATACCATTGATGTCAGCTATAGTCCACCCAATGGCCTTTTTATGCTCGCGGAGGACTCTGAGCAATTTTTCTTCTTGAGTGCTGGTCAAGCTGGATGAAATAATTACGGGCAGTGTCTCAAAAGTTCCCAAATAAGCATAGCGCAGATGCGCTGGAAGTGGCTTGAGTTCTAGCTTCGGAGCTTCTTCAATAGATGGCCTGGGAGAGGTCAGCGCAACAGGTCTGTCCAACTCTTCAAATTTTCTGAACCCATGTACATAATTGCAGGAAATATCTAGCATTTGCTTGATTTCTCCCATTCTTTCATCTTCATGGTTTCCTGCATCCCCAATCAATACTCGTTCAACAGGATCTGCAGGGCTCAAATAAGGTACTAACGAAGTAGCATCACTCTCCACCACCGAGATCATGGATAACTCCTCATAATGGGCTGGTAACTTCAGTGCTCTATAAACATTGAATACCTCCACTTGGTCACCTACTCTCATTATCATTTTTCCTTCACAGACGTCAATAGTGGCTCGGCCCGTGGCTAAGAATGGATGCCCAAAAATAAATGGGACTTCCTGATCAGGCTCGTAATCCAGAATAATAAAATCAGCGGGGAATATGAAAGAGCCCACTTGAACTAGCACATCTTCAATCACTCCCTCAGGATGAGCAAGGGAGAGATCAGCTAACTGTAATATAACTGTCGTTGGGCGCGGTTCACCCAACCCTAACTGTCTGAACACAGATAGCGACATCAAATTGATTCTTGCTCCAAGATCACATAAAGCTCGCCCAACAACGTGTTTACCAATGGAGATGTGGATATTGAAACTACCTGGATCGTTCAATTTCTGAGGTAGCTTGCCTTGAATTCTGGAACTGCACTCCTCAGTGAGTGACACAGTCTCAAACTCGGTCAGCCTCCTTTTATTTGCCACGATGTCCTTGACGTACTTTGCATATTTGGGTACTTCTTGTAAGATGTCAACCAATGGAATATTAATTTGTACCTGCTTTAAGATATCAAGAAACTTTTTATACGCGACATTGTCTTTTAATTTCTGCAATCTTTGAGGGAATGGAGGTGGTGGCCTTGCAATCAATTATGGGGGTTGCTCAGCCATCGCCTCCCCAGTTGGTTTCTCTGGCTCCGAGGCTTTCTATGATGTTGATTCTATAGTGGCCGGCCTCTCATTAAAAGTCAAATATTTCCTCCTTTTAGGAAGAACTTCCTCAAGTTGTCTCCCATTCCTTAACGATACGGCATTGATGCTTGCCTTAGGATTTGCTTCAGTGTCGCTTGGATGAGCTCCAGCTGGTATCGTGTTTTGAGCACTGGCTAGCTGTCCCATTTGACGCTCCAAATTTCTCATTGTTTTGACGAGGGATTGTTGTTCAGCCATCATTTTTTTAAACATGTCTTCAAGGTGGCTTGTAGAACTCGCTTGTTGTTCAACCTAAGGTGGTCTATACTGTTGTTGAGGTGCTTGAGGCCTGTATTGATTCTAAGTGCCCTAGTTTCCACCCAAGAGAAGTTTGGGTGGTTCCTCCAATTGGGATTGTACGTATTCCCATATTGATTTGCTTGGCCCCTATTTGAATTACCCACGAAGCAGACAGACTCCGGGTTTGCGGGACATATGTCACTCGTGTGTCCTTCTCCACATATTTCACAAAAAACTTGAACCTGTTGTACCTGCTGCTTGTTGATATTCAAGTTCATCTGGTTGACTTGATTTGCCAGAGTAGCAATCTGCGCGGATAATGCTGAGACGGCATCTAACTTAAGAACCCCTGTAGACTTTTGCACTGTGTCTCCCCATCTCTCCTTGCCAATCTGGATTGCTCTTGGAGAATTTGTTCAATAATGCATATATCTCATCAAAGCTTTTCTCCAGCACTTGACCCCCAGCTACACCATTTACTACGATCTTTGTTTCAGAATGTAATCCTTCTATGAAAGTGTGAGCTAACACTTCATTTGTCTGATTGTGATGAGGACAGTCTCTGAGTAGCCCTTTGAACCTTTCCCAGTCGAGTATAAAGACTCTCCTGCTTTCTGTTTGAAGGCAACTATCTCACTTCTGATCTTTGCAGTTTTGCCTGAAGGAAAGAACCTTGCCAGAAATTTTCTTGCCAAATCGTTCCATGATGGAATGGAATTTGTTGGTTCTGCCTTTAGCCATCACTTAGCTTCACCCAACAGAGAAAATGGAAAAAGTGTAAGCCTCACATAATCTGGAGTAACCCCGTTAGTGATATAAGTATCACTAATCTCCAAGAAGTTCAGAACATGCTGTTGTGGATCCTCGTGTGGAAGACCCATAAATTGCCCGTTTGCATAAAGCAGCTGGATCATGCTCTGTTTAAGCTCAAAGTGCCCTGTGATTCTGGGCTTCACTATACTGGAGGTGACATTAGCAATGCTGGGCATCGCCACCTCCTCAATAGCCATAGGTTGCCCTTCTGCCATGTCCCTTGCTTCTCTTAACCTCCTGTGGAATGTTCTCTCAGGTTCCGGATCAAAGCCTTGAAGTCGGTCCTGGCTTCTGACCCTACGCATTCAATCAAATTTCCTGATATCCTCACAACAATCAAGTAACGTTAGGCTTAACGAAATAAACAATTAAAGCAACAACTAGCAAGTAACTAATATTAAGTCCCCGGCAACGGCGCCAAAAACTTGTCGCTCCCAAACGCACACGCAAGTATACGTGGTCGTACAAGTAATAAAATGATAAGTCGAGTGTCGAACCCACAGAGACTTATATCAATTACTCACTAACATGCCAATATTGTTATTCCGTCAAACTATATTCAAGTTCAAGAGTTTAATTATGCTAATTATAATTCTTAATAACAACTAAATTATCAAGTAACGAGTTGATTGTTGTGTATTCAATAGAGATAAATATTCCAGGGTTGTGATCGATTCACCAATCATATTGTGTTCTAATTGACTCATCCCTTCATATAATTTATTCATGGTTGCTAATTAATCGACAAATGCTCTCATAGCCTTCTCCCGAAGTACTACTCGCCTATTCTCAATAGATTAACGCCTATATTCCTATGGAATCAATCTATTGAGAATGCATTAAGACCACGATATTCAATTGAGCATGGTGTCTAGGTATATTCCTATCCTAACCACAAATCCGCTCCCCCTAAGGGTTAAGATCATGCTCTCTTTAATTCTTCTCTAATCTAAACATGGCTTTCCCAAGCATAGCACAGATAATAAATAAAACTTAACTGATGGCCAGACAATTAAGCAATTAAACTCAGAATTGAAGAAATAACCATATATGAACAAATTATAATCACGATCTAGTCAATATCAAACAACAATAATCATAGCTACATCACAACCCCAGAACAGTGGGTTTTAGCCACACATGGTAGTGTATATCACAAATAGATTCAATTCCATCACAAAATGAAGAAAACAAAGAGAAGAAAAGATGAACTTGATGATCCAAACTCCTCCTTGCTTCTTGCTTCCCTCTTTCTCTCCCTAAACTCTGCAATTCTCCATCTCCAGATCTTGGGCGAGCTTAACTTTATTTAAGCTCAGTGGGTTTTCTCCAGATTTCCAATTTTAGCCCTAAATAATGTTTTCCCAGACTGGAAACGCGCAAAGTCGCGCGGTATTCTGTCTCAGCTTCTTAAGCGCGCGAACAAGCGCGCGACTTCGCGCGGTACTTCGCGTGTCTGGGCTTGAGTTTTTTCCATTTTCTTATCTCGTCCTTGTCCGTGCTCAACTCCGAGGGGTCGTTTTTGCTCAAAAATCATTCCAATCACCTTTCTCAAGCATCATATAGGCTCCTCTTCCTGCAATGCATACAAATCACAATTAGAGCCTATTTCTTGTCAATTAACTATAATATGTCATTGGAATATAATCAAGCGAAAGCATAAATAATAGCTAAATCACCTAGATTTCGCCTCTTATCAGGCATCAATCCCAGACTAAGGTTAGCCACAAAGTTGTCTAAAACTTGTGACTTGATTACAGTCCTGTGTTTGTATTCGATGTCAAATTCACTAACTTCTATTGCCCATTTAGTCAATCGACCTAATAATTCAGGTTTTTAAACGACATTTCTCAAGAGAAACGTTGTCACAACGACTATGAGACGATATAGAAAATAAGGTCTAAGCTTTCGATAGGCGACTACAAGAGCTACGTCCAACTTTTCAAGGTGCGGATAATGTATCTACTCTCTCAATAAAATTTTAGTAACATAGTAAACATGAAATTACTTACCTTCCTTCTCCCGGACCTGAACAACACTTACCGCTACTTTTGAGACCGCTAGATAAATCAATAATTGCTCACCTTCCATATTTTTTTACAATAATTGAGGGCTTGAAAATTACCTTTTTAAGTCTTTCCATACTTGATGGCAATCCGGCGTCCACACAAAATAGTTATTCGTTTTCAAAAATAAAAAGAAATGATGGCATTTCTCTGAAGACCTTGAGATAAGCCGGCTTAGAGATACCAACCTGCCGATCAACCTTTGTAATTTTTTCACACATGTTAATTGATCCGGGATATCCTCGATGGATTTGATCTTATCGGGGTTTATTTCAGTTCATATTTGAAAAACCAAAAACCCTAGGAGCTTTTCGGAACGAACCCCAAAAATGCATTGTTCAGGTTTGAGCTTCATATTGTATTTTCACATAATATCAAATGTCTCTTGTATATGAGCCAAATGATATCATGTATTAAGATACTTGACCAACATATCATCAATATACACCTCCATTGTTTTCCAATTTGTTGTTCAAATATTTTATTAACGAGCCTCCGTTAAGTGGCTCTGACATTTTTAAGCCCAAAAGGTATCACATTATAGCAATGTGTGCCAAAATTTGTGATAAATAACGTTTTTATTGATTTTTCGGGTGCATCCTAATTTGAATATACTCAGAATACGCATCAAGGAAGCTCATCAACTCATGTCAGGTCGTAAAATCGATCATTTGATCAGTGTTTGGAAAGGGGAAAGAGTCCTTAGGGCATGCCTTATTCAGATCTTTATAGTCTACAAACATTCTAAAGTTATTCTTCTTCTTAAGTACTACTGCAATGTTAGCTAGCCAATCGGGGTAATTTACCCCCGAATTGAACCTATATTCAGTAACCGAGTTATTTTTTCTTTGACAAACTTGTTTCTAACCTCTGCTATCGGCCATTTCTTCTTATAAGGAAGGTAGGATCCAAAATAGGCTTGTGGACAACCACTTCCAATATAATACCTATCATATTTGAATGTGACCATGCAAAATCAACATTAGCTTTTAGAAAATCTATAATTTTTAATTTGAGTTCAGGACTCAACCGTGTTCCTAAATGGAATTCCTTTCTAATAACTCTGTGAACTAGGCCACTTGTTTGAGCTCTTCAGTTGTTGATTTAGTTGCATTTGTTTCCTCCGGTACCTAGAAAGACCTTAGTACCTGATAAAATTCTGGTGATTTCTCTTCTCCACTATCTACCATAAGGTTGAAAGAGGGCACCAACTCGTGTAGTTGCTATTTGCTTGATTCTTTTCCCTTGCTATTGGACAAGGTAACTACATTCATCTCTCTTGCAGCCAGTTGATCTCCTCTGATATGCTTGACTCCCTCTAGTGTGGGGAATTTCATCAATTGATGATAAGTTAAAGGCACAACCTTCATTTCATAAATCCAAGGCCTACCAAGGATTATATTGTATCCTATATCACCATCTACCACTCTGAACAGAATGGTCTTCATTATGCCTTCGGCATGTGCGAGTTGTAGAATTTCTCTCGGGTCATTACACTTGTTAAGTTGAACTTAACCAAAAGCTTTGTTGTCGGAAATATATTTCCGGTATACTTTGCTTGCTCCAAAACTCTCCATTGGATAATATTGGCTGAAATACCTAGATCAAGCAACATACGTTTAATTTTAAAATCTAAGACATTAACAGATATTACCAGAGCATCATTGTGTGGTAGAAGAAGTCCATTAACATCCTGTTGTGTTAAAGTGATGTCATCTTATAAAGCTTCATGGTTCCTCTTGCCATGAGTTATTGATATCTTCATCTTCTTTGCTGCTGAAAATGTCACCCTATTTACCTTGTTACCACCAAAGATCATATTTATCATCATGCGAGGTAACCCAGCAGCCGGTTTTGATGGTTCTATAACATCTTGATTTTCAAAAAATTATTCTTGGTCCGATCACTTAGAAATTCTCTGAGGTGACCATTCTTCAACAATGTTGTCACCTATTCACGAAGGTGCTGGCAGTCTCCAATCTTGTGACCATATGTTCTATGGAACTCATACCATAGATTAGGATCCCTTTGGCTAGGATCCGATCGAATTGATTTCGGAAACCTATCCTCTTTAGTGTTCCTCGTAGGTGACACCAATTATACTAGGCTGATGTTAAAGTTATAGTCAGATAATCAAGGGTATGCTGAATCTCGGGAACCCAATGGCTCATTTTCTTTTAATGCCCTATTATTCCAACCATGATCCATTCTTCTATCGGTATCAAACTTGTCGATGAATGAAATCCTTTATTGCCACGCCCTTTAACCCTTTCATAAGGCTGAAAGCAACTCCTGAAGATCTTCGATCTGCATCAAAATTCGTTTTGAATTTCTCCTGATTCTGATCAGGATTCTATCCTTTAGAAGACACTGAAGAATTGAGTTGATTATCTTCAATTCAGATATTGAGTTATATCGATTACGGACATCTACCCATATAGTTTCCTGGAATTCCAATAGGCACTCCTTCAATTTTCTAGAGGGATCGAAGCTCAAGGGATTAAGACTTTTGGTGAATGCTTGAGATACCCACTCATTAGGTAATGCCAGAAATAACATCCTCTCCTTCTGAAACCAAATCATGAACTCTCGCAATAGTTCAAATTCTCTTTTGGCAATTCTAAATAGGTACGCCTTTCTAGATTGGATTTTTCTTGCCCCAACATGCACTTTAATGGAAGAATCTACAATCATTTCAAAAGAATCAATGAAATATTCAGGTAAAAGAGAATACCAGGTTAAAGCATCCTTTGTTAGGGTTTCGCCAAAAAAAATTCAACAAAACATATTCGATCTCGTGGGGAGCCAAGTAATTTCCCTTTACAGTCGTAGTATAAGTCGTTATATGCTTATGTGGGTCCGAACTCCCATCATACTTTAGAATATCCTTGAATCTTTTTGGGATCAATTTTGGGGCCGCACTTGGTTTGAATAGCATCTGCGTATATTTCTTTGAATCTGGTCTCTTTAGTACCGATGGAGCATCCGAGATCTGATCCATCCAAGCTTGGAATTCTTTAGCATTTTGTTCTATTCATTCATTAATCTCCCTCATGAATCTCATGAGCTCGGTCTTGAAAGGATCAATGGCGTTGTGGTTATTCCCGTATCCACTGCTTGTACCACATGTCTCATAAAAATCAAACTCCTCTCTTGGAGCGTCGTTACCGGTTCTTTGAACTATTTGATTTACAGGGATGCTGGGAGGAATCCGAACTCCTCTATTATAGTTATTGGAAGCAACATAAAGTGCCTGCTTCAATTCTTTCATCACCCGATCTTGTCTTGAGAGGTGATTCATAATTTCCCTTTGTTGCTCTCTCAAGATTTTGAAAATTTCAACGTGTTCGTTATCCGCATCATCAGGAGTTGATCTTCTCACATGACAAGGATTTGACCTTTGCAAACTCGAGTTTTATTTTATCTTCTTCATTTCGATTTTCGCTAGTTGAATCATCATGTTGGATCACATCCTAATGTTTGTTGTGTGCTCCAACAATATAGGAATTGTTCACATCGTTAGCTTCCATATATGATTTTTCTTCTTCCAAAAGAAAAGAATCAAACTTTGTTAGTAACAGATGAATAGATCAAAGTAATTACATAATTGTATATGCCCCACGGTGGGATTCAAACCATTTACCCATAAAAATAGTACAGTCAAATTTGTAGTGTGGTTTATAGATACGTGAATTAAATTAATCCAAATATATGAAATAACTATTGCCAATGCAGTCACACAAGTATTTACTTACACATTGAACACTAGTCTGCAAGCCTCTAAGAGTACCATAATATACATTTTGGTCGGGAAAGGGTCTCACCATACCTAAAATGATAAAGACATATACTCCAGTACCTATCGGTTTCCGTAAAGCTACTCCAAATAAGTGGAGTATAATAAACAATAGTTGAGACGGGCACCATACTGAGGAGGTGAGAGAGGCACCCTACTGAAGAGGGACGTCATCGGGTCTATTTGTACCTGTAGGCATGAACACAATACCCAGAAGAAAGGGGCATCAGCATGAAAGATGTGTTGAGTATTTAAGACGGATAATGTATGTAAACCGAAAATATAACATAAGAGGGATGAATACACAAGTTTGACCTGAATACTGAAGACAAGCCACCGGGCGTACACTGCAGTAACCATTAATCATGAATATATGCAAGCTTCGTATGGGTTAAGCTACTTATTAGGGCTATACATTAAATATAATATAATATTATTCAGCCACTCTTTGGGGAATATCATCTTATAGCGTACTCGACCTCATAGAGGACTCGATAAAGTTTCATGTTTTTATCACATCGTACCCGGCCTCAGAAGGTCTCGATTATACCCCGTCTCAAGAGGACTCGGTTATATCGGGCCTCAACAAAACTCAAATTACCCGGTCTCAATAGGACTCAGTATTATTACATGATACATTATTCTGTACCGGCTACTACAGAGCTCAATAACACATCATTCTGTACCCGGCCTTATCGGGGGCTCAGTTTAGCAAAATAGATACACGTATAAAAGTAAAATGCAAGGTCAATTACGAAAGATATCTAAGTTAAACTCATAATGAACTATATTTCACAACCTCAAGATAATATTCGGAAACATCTTAAACTGGACAAGAGAATTCCACAAGTAAAGAACATACAAGAACATGAACAATGTTTCAAGAAAAACTTAGACCAATTAAGGCTTATAACATAAGGATCATTTAGAAAGAAGCGCTTATACCAAGTCATGCCAAGAAAGAAGACTACCTTATATAGATTTTAGAAGAACTAACTACACTTTCTGAATCCTTACACTTCTATGGTGATTATCTTCACTTCCAAGGAATTCTCCAAAATCAGTATAACAATAAGACAATTGACTTAGTGAGGTCACGAGACTCTTTCGTTATATTCTGCTAGGTTCGCTTTAAATTAGATTTGAATCGTTCAAGAGTTCTTAGAAGGAGTTTGAGAGTATTTTGAAAGAGCTTGAAGCTGGTGGGATTGCCTAAAATGAGAGAGAGAGAGAGAGAGAGAGAGAGAGAGAGAGAGAGAGAGGTTGTGCTACATTTTATATCAGGTTCTAGAAATTCCACCACCTCAAGTGCTAAATGGGTCTCCTCACACTGACTACTGCTCCTAGTAGACATGGCGCAATATGATAGAATACGTATTTACCCATTGTCCCCATAACATGTCACTGGTCGATTGGTTGCACTTAAAGGCCTCATTAATTCCAACTTCCTCTTATGGGAAAGTATAGGGTGTAACACCATCCCCCTTTGGAACATTCGTTCTCGAATGTTGAATCATAGTCAGTCTTTTGGAATTCTTGAATCATCCACCATGGTATCTTGAATTATACCTGATATATTAGTCTCAACATTACCTCCTGCAGTGTGGAACAAATAGGGGTATTTGTATTTCATATCTTCTTAGGCCTCCCATGTAATTTATACAACATTGTTCTTTCTCCACATTACCTTAACTCATGCCACCTCTTTGGTTCAAAACTTATGAATTTAGCGACCCAGAATGGCTATCGAAATTTTTCATAAGATAGTTCTTCTGTGATTTGGACATCTTCAATGGGCGTAACATGGGATGGGTCACCTATGATTTACGAAGCATGGGCACATGAAATACCAAATGCACTGCTCCTCATTCCGGTGGCAACTAAAGATTATAAGCTACTTGATCATTTATCTAACCAATCCGATACGGTCCGATATACCAGGGGATGAGTTTTCCTTTCTTTTCAAACCTCATTACACCTTTCATAGGTGATATTACATCTCGCGTTTCTCGTACATTAAAGTTTCATCTTCATTTAATTGATATAGATTCGGGGCTGAGATTTTCTTGAGATTATAAGTATTTATGCTATGTATATCAAGCAATAAGTAAGTGCCGTGAAAGAAAAAGGGTAAACAAATCAAAGAAAATGAGTTTCGTTGAAGGTTGTCGATTTGGGATAAAATATGGGCCGAGCGATAATACCCGATATTTATGGACTAGTAACATACAAAGTACCATATGACCATGATAGTATAACGTATAAGGGGTATTAAAAATAAGTAGTAAGTTAAGCAATTTGAGACAATTTTTAATTATGTGGGTAATTGATTAATTATCGGATAACGGAATACTACCTAATTAACTAGTGAGTTTGGGATAAGATTAAAACCCCACCCTACCCCCACGTGGCAGCAAGCCACTAACAAAGCAAATGACTCTTAATCATATTAGATTAGGTGTCAACCAATTCCAAGAAAAGCCATGTAATTAGAAAAAGCTACAAATCTTTTAACAATCAAAAGATACGTATCTTCTAACATAAGGAATTATTAAATCCTAGAAGGTTACATATCTTTGAATATGAACAATTCAAAGATACACATCTTTGAACGATTAAGAGGATAACAAAGAACTCTAAATGTGGGCAATCTGAAGCTAACGGAGAAGACAACCGACGGTTAACGTAGAAGGGTATGGATCTTCAATAAACCAAACAGAGATTTTGCAATTTTAAGGGAGTACTGTGTAATCTTTCGCAAGAATATCATACGGATTTTTTTCTGCCCCGATTATATTAAGGTTAAGCCCTTCCTTCATTTTGGCATGATCTCATAATTATACGAGTTTGATAACGAGGCATAAAGAAAAATTCATATCCCGGAATTTACGTATATTTTCCTAGTCTCGTAAGTTACAATAGTCTCCTTCTCACGACTTCATATTCAATTGAATATTTTTTTTTCCAGTCAAGAGAGCAGAAAGTCTATATATACAGTATTATAGTATTTTCATTACCATCGAGATTTAATCGATGGGTAGACCCCTATTGGGCAACCTCTAATTAGATGGTAAGTTATATATCGAGCCTACTGTGGCTGAGCACTTATGAGCGAGCCCAGCATGGCCGAGATACAGAGCCTAGTATGGACGAGAGCCTATGAGTGAGCCTACTATAGCAGAACAACTATATATATATAGGGTTAGACAGCTATTTTACTTACTATATTGAGAGAGTTGAGTCAGTATCAGCAAGTAAGCATATTTTCAGATTATCTTTGGCTTCCAGTTGCTTTCAGTTATTATATTATCAATACAGTTTCAACTTTCAGCTATATCATTGCCTTGCATACTTGGTACATTATTTTGTACTGACGTCCCTTTTTTTGGGGATGCTACATTTCATGTGTGCAGGTTCAGAAAGATATACGAGTAGACCTCCTCAGTAGGTGTTGCCCGAGTTCAAATTTATCGATAAGATCCACGTCCTTCGGAGTTACCGGGTCTAGAAGTTTTGTGTACATCTTGTGTATATATGCATATAGGCTATGGGTAGGTCGGGACCCTGTTCCGATCGCAGTACACCCATCAGTAGAGGCTTGTAGATATATCCTGTCAGTTACTGCATTATGTTAGGCTTGTAGTCCCTGTAAGTATATTTTGTTGACTTGTCATTTATAGCAGTTATGACGGCTTTGTCGGCCCTGCTTTAGTTTCCATTCAGTTTTATATTTTACTTCACAAATTATCTTGTAATGTGGCCCATGGCTAAAGTATGACATTATATGTTCATAGTCCCTTAGCTGCAAGTGGTACGCAAGGATAGGTAAGGCACCGGGTGCCAGTCTTGCCCTCAGGTTCGGGGCGTGACAAGTGACACCCTCAAGAATACCCATGTCGGTTATTTGAGTAGGATTTCTGCCTGCTTTGAGTGATCAATAATACATCTTGAATCATTTTCTCAACAGCTTGTTGCACCAAATCAGGACCCAGTAATCTTGTTTCACCAATTGATAGGGGATCTGTACTTCCATCTGTATAGAGCTTCATATGGTGCCATCTGAATGGTAGCATGGTAACCTTTGTCGTAAGCAACTCTATGAATGGTAGATGGCTGTTTCAATTTCCCTTGAAGTCCAATACACAGTCTCGTAATATGTCCTCGAGCGTTCGAATAGTGTGCTCAGCTTGGCTATCCGTTTGCGGATGAAAATATATTTTAAATTTGATTTTTGTACCCAAACCTTCTTGAAATGATCTCCAAAAGTTACTTGTAAACTGGGCACCCCTGTCCGATATAATAGAAATTGGAAGTCGATGAAGTCGAACTATTTCCTCAATATTTAACTTAGCATAATCTTCAGCTGAAAAAATGGTCTTAATAGGTAGGAAATAAGCTATAATTGGTAAGTCTATCCACAATAAGTCATATGGGATCAAACTTTTAGTGATAACATGGTAATCCGGTAAAAAAAAGTCCTCGTCGATTATTTCCCATTTCTAGGTTAGAATTTCCGCATTCTGAAGCAACCCTCCCGGTTTTTGGTGTCCAACCTTAACTTGTTGGCAATTTGGACATTGAGAGACATACTCAACAATGTTTCTCTTCATGTCATTCCACCAGTATAACTATCAAAGATCATGATACATCTTTGTTGACCCCAGTTGGATAGAGTACCGAGATTGGTGAATTTGTGCCATGATTTGTCTTAGAAGTCCCGTGACATCAGGAACACATAAATGGCCCTTATATCTAAGGTCTCCATCCTCGGATATTTTGAACAATTACTCTTTCTGACGGGGAAGCTTTCCATTGTTCTCATCAAGGCTAATCGTCGAATTGTCGTGCCTTTACTTCTACCACTAACGAGGAGTCAACAACATTTCAAACTATAGCTCCTCCATCACCGGTATCAAACAATCATACACTTAAATTGGCCAACTAGTAAAAGTCTTTAGTCATCTCCATTTTATCAATTTACACATGCCTTAAACTACCCATAGACTTCTGACTTAACGTGTCAGCCACAACGTTTGCCTTGCCAGGATGGTACATAATATCAATATCATAGTCCTTTAACAATTTGAGTCACCTCCGTTATCTCAAATTCAATTATTTTTGCTTGAATATGTATTTCAAACTCTTATTATCTGTGAATATGTCTATGTGAACTCCATACAGATAGTGATGCCACATTTTTAGAACAAATATAACAACTAACTTAAGGTCATGAGTCAGGTAATTCTGCTCGTGTTTCCTTAATTTTCTTGAAGCATAAGCAATTACTTTACTATGTTGCATCAAAAAACTACCCAGTCCCACTCTAGAAGCATCGCAAAATATAACATTTTGATCCTTCAGGTAAAGCTATAACAGGTGTTGATGTTAGTCTATTCTTTCATCCTTGGAAACTACTTTCACAAGTATCAGTCCATTTGAATTTACCTGCCTTATGCGTTAACTTAGTTAATGGGAGGGCAATATAAGAGAAATCTTCTACAAACCTTCCCTTAGGTGCTGCAACATCATCTTTCCATTCAATAACAGGCTCTCCAAGGAAGTTAAAGCGGACAACTTTCTTCCAATAATCCACATTAGCATAACAAGAATCTAGCCAATTCATTCCCATAATAACATCAAATTTCACCATCTCTAATTCATTCAAATCAACTAAGATTTGGCAATCATAAATCATTACTTCACACCCTTGATATACTCCTCTAACTATCACAGACTTACTTACGGGCATAAACACTTCAAATAGTTGATGTAATAATTCATTCCCATAACAAAATCAAATTTCACCATCTCTAATTCATTAAAATTAGCTAAGGTATGGTGGTCATAAATCATTATTTCACACCCTCGATATACTCATCTAGCTATCACAGACTCACTTCCGGGCGTAGACACTTCAAATGGATGATGTAATAATTCAGGTTTCTTACCACATTTATCAGCGACAAATAGAGTAATGTACGACAAGGTGGAACTTGGATATATCAAAGCATACGCATTAGTAGAGAATATAGATAGTATACCTGTAACCATATCTAGTGATGACTCTAGGTCATGTCGACATGACAATGCATAAATGCGACTATGTTGTCTACTTGAGCTAGACGCTACACCTCAACCTCTACTTTGTCTAACTAATATTTGTGGAACCTGCCAATGAGCGCGTACTAATGAAGAAGAAGCTGCTACGAATCCCGCCAGCCGCATCATACTTCTTCTACCTCTCTCCGGGAAAAAATGCATAATGTGACCGGGTTGCCTACACAAATAACAAAAACCCGAACTTTGGCGACATAGCCAAAATGGCTCTTATCACATCGGCTACAATACTATATCCTAAGGAATTCTAACCTTGTACGAAATAAAAGGTTTTATCACGACTCTAGCCCTAGAACTATGATGGTGTACTATTCGTTGGATAAGATAGATGTCGAGGAATCGAAGGTCTAAACTCACTTCGACACTCTCCCCCATTTTCTGTGGACTGAGTTCTCTTATGCTGTCCCCAATCATGCTCTCGAGCGGCTCGCTACTGCTTCTTGTGATCCTCCGTGTTCTGTGCATAGGCTTGAATATGAGCAATGTCCATAATTTGACTCAGAGAAGTAGTGGTACATTCATTAATCAAATGTGATCCCAAACCACACACAAATTGATGTACTCTATCACTCATCTCAGCCATAACCGAAGGAGCATACCTAGCCAAAGAGTTATATTTCATACTGTACTCGACACTCATACTACCATATTCCAAATATAAAAATCTATCTTACCTGGCTCGGTGGATCTCAACAGGCATATACTACTGAAGAAATGCCTCAGAAAACTCTCTCCATCCTACTAGTGGGGCAAGAGGTCCCCTAGATTGTTCACAAGTTTCATACCATGCCACAACAATATCCTGAAACCTATAAGAAGCAAGTTATACTAACTCAGTATTAGTGGCATGCATAACTCATAAAGTCCGCTACATCTGATCTGGAAAGCTTTGAGGATATTCATTGGGATCTATTCATATGAATATTGGGGTCTACGTTAATAAAATCTCGAATTCTCCCACTAACTACTTTATCTGAGGTGCCAGGGGTCGGCGTTGGGCCTATGAGGCCACTAATCGAGTTAACAAGTGCACACCACTACTCATGTCTAAATCTTAATAAGGAGAAATTGGGGGAGGAATCAGGGGTACGCTAGTATCTTAGTTAGGAGAAATCGGGGAAGGAATCAAATGTACATTAGTTTCTCTATACTGTTCCGGTCGCAGTGGTGTTGTCCTCGCCTGAGTCAACCTCATAATGGGATTCACATTGATCCATATTGGCAGGTGGCACCCGACCAGTACCCTCCCATGCCTCTTAATCTAATATCTGAACAACTGCCTGACATCTCGTAGTAGGCCTTACTATGAACATATACAAGATAAGGATTATAAGTGTACACTTACGATGCAGGTCTATCGCACGATCTAGATTATAAAGAAATATATCCATCCTAAATATCCTATAGCCTTCTATTTATAATTATGGTGCACAATATACCGATGAAAAAGACTCTACTAGATACGGCTTGCAGAATCCATAGGATAAACCTGCTTTGATACCAAGTTGGTCACAACCCAAACTCAGGAGGTGCAACCGACACACGACACCCAAAGGCCCGTGCGAACCAATGCCCATACTTAGACCTCCCAACATTAAATCTGGGCCACACCACGTCTCCAATTAGTAAGATAGATCACAACTGACCGGCAAAAAAATAAACTTCAAAAACATATATCCTACCATTGCCAACGGAGTTATACAAGTATTTATTTACATACTGAACACTAGTCTGCAAGCCTCTAAAAGTACCATAACATACAACTTGGTCGGATCAAAGCCCCACTATACCTAAAATAATAAAGACATATACTTCAGTACCTATCGACTTCTATACAGCTACTCCGGAGAAATGGAGTGTGATAACCAACAACTGAGACGGGAACCCTACTGAAGAGGGACGTCATCGGGTTTATCTGTACATGTGGGTAGGAACACAATACCTAGAAGAAAGGGGTTTCAGTATGAAACATGTACTACGTATATAAGACGGATAATGTATGTAAACCAAAGGCATAACATACATAGGCATATCTAGGATTTTGAGAACATGGGTGCACCATTATCTTTAAGATAGTATATGCAGTTACTTGTTCAATTTGTTTTTGGTAACTAAAACAAATTTTATTTACCAACTCAATGATACGTACAACTAAAAAAAAGTTGAAACTTGGACAGAGGTCCCAAGTAACAGAAGTTGAAATTCCTTCGCATAAATTCTTTTACCCATGGATTTCAATCTTTGACTCGGCCAAGCATTTTCTCAAACAAAAATATGTGCACAAATTCAATAAACTATCAAAATTCAAGACTTCAAACTTCAAGGAAAGAAAGAGAGTAGTTGAATACCTGAGAATTTTAAAGGAACATAGAGTGATGGAGAAGAAATTATTGCTTTCTTAAAAAATCCACATTCCACAATCATATAGAGCCAATAGAGAGAGAGACAGAGAGAGAGAGAGTTGAGAGGGAGACAGTGTATTTTATTTTTAGGGATTTGATTGACTATACCCAAATTTTCCCTCAAAACGTGGGACATGTTTTTACTTTTTAGCCAAAAAGGACTTTTAAATATTAAAAAAATCTTAACTAAAAAATCACATAGGGACAACGAATCGAACCCTTGACTTGGGGGAGCACAGGGGCACCAACTTAGTAGTGAACTAAGGTAATCAATTGAGCATGGGCGGCCATAAACATATTTATATAGATAATTTTAAAATTAGTACTGTTTATACATAGACTAGGGAGGGGAGCAAGGGTATGTGTACCCCACCCCCTCCACATAAATCCGCCCCTGATAACATAAAAGATATGAACACATAAGTTTGACCTGAATAACGAAGACAAGCCACTGTGGCATTCACTGCAATAACCATGAATCATGAATGAATGCAAGCTTTGTAAGGGTTAAGCCACACATTGGAGTTATGCATTATATATATATATATATATATATATATATATATATATATATATATATATATATATATATATATATATATATATATATATAAAA
>MU745150.1:21384-33294 GCA_026770625.1 Nicotiana glauca
AGAACTCCCATATCCAGAAGATGAAAGTTGCAAAAATGAAGATGCTGAGATGGATGTATGGGCACATTCGACTGGATAAGATTAGGAATAAAGATATTCAGGTGAAGGTGAATGTGGCTCCCATGGAAGAGAATATGCGGGAATCTAGGCTTAGATGGTTTTGGCACGTGTAGAGAAGAAGCCTGGATGCCCCGGTTAGGAGGTGTGAACGGTTGGCCTTGACGGGTATGAGGAGAGGTAGAGGACAACCTAAGAAATATTGGAGAGAGGTGATCAGGGAGGACATGGTGCGACTGCAGATTTTCGAGGAAATGGCCCTTGATAGAAAGTTAGGGAGGTTAAGCACTAGGGTTGTAGGTTAGAAGATAGGAGGATAGTCTAATATTGTGTTGTTTTAGGTTGCTAGTGGCTTTGGTTGTATCCTTAGTACTTCATTAAGATTGTATGTTAGTTTGTAGGAAGCTAGTCTGGAAGTTTTTTATCTTCGGATGTTAGTGGCTCTTGTTGTGTCCTTATTATTCCATCGCATTTGTAGTAATATGGCATTGTTACTGCATAGCGTTATTATTTTCTCTCCATTTTCTGGTTATTACGTTGTTGGTGTTATCTTTCTAGATTTCTGTAGTGTTATTACTACACTATCACATATTCATCTTACTGTGTCGAGAGTCAAACGAAAACAGCCTCTCTACTCCTCCGGAGTAGGAGTAAGGTCTGAGTACATACTACCTTTCCCAGACCCCACTTATAAAATTTTACTGGATAGTTGTTGTTGTTGTTATCTTTGGGGCATATCATCTCATATCGTACCGGCCTCATAGAGGACGCGGTAAAGTCTTACGCTTTCACCATATTGTACCCAGTCTCAGGAGGTCTCGGTTATACCTGGCCTCAAGAGGACTCGGTTATACCCAGCCTTAACAAAATAGCATACTCGATCTTAAGAGAACTTGGTAATATTACATAATACATTATTTTGTACCCAACCTCATAGAGAGCTCAGTAATATCGCCTACCACATCATTCCGTACCCGATCTTATCGAGGGCTCGATTTAGTAAAATAGATACACATATATAAAAAAGCACAATGCGAGGTCAATACAAGAGATATCAAAGTTATGCTTCGAATGAACTACATTTCACAACCTCAAGATATTATCCTAAAATATCTTAGATTGAACAAGAAAATGCCACCGGTAAAGAACATACAAGATCATGAACAATGTTTCAAGAAAGATTTAGACCAATTCAACTTGCAACATAAGGATCATTTAGGAAGAAACATTTATACGAAGTGATGCCAAGAAAGAAGACTGCCTTACATACCTTTTTGACTAACTAACTACACTTTCTGGATTCTTACACTTCTATGGTGATTATCTTCACTTCTAAGAAAATCTCCAAAATCAGTATAACAAGAACATAACTGACTCTGTGAGAATCAAGAGACTCTTAAGTTAAATTCTGCTAGGTTCACCTTGGATTTGCCTTGAATCGTTTAAGAGTTCTTAGAATGAGTTCGAGAGTATTTTGGAAGAGCTTGAAGTTGATGGGATTGTGTAAAATGAAAGAAAGAGATGATGCGCTACTTTTTATATCAGATTCTAGAAAAAGTATAGGGTGTAACATGTCATCCTGAATTGTGATGATTCTTATGCAGCGCAAACCCAATCCATTTACTAATTGTATCATAATTGTATCTGAATTATATCCTTAATTGTGTTAGTATTATATTAGGCATTATTTTAGGTATTAATGTAGCATACACAAGTTAGATACAATTGTGTTAAAGTATGATACAATTATGTTTCAGGTATTGATGTATTATATACAATTCAGATGTAATTATGATACAATTATTATACCATTTCTGCAACTTCTTCTCCTTCTAGTTTCAATTTAAATTTTTACCTAAAACCAACTCTATACTTAACCAATCTCCCTCAAAATTGAGATATAAACTTTAAAAGACACTTTCAATCACTTGCAAGAACATTAAATCCAAACAAATTACAAAATCGTGAAACCTGAATACCGCATTCAAAGATTCAAAGCTTTCAAATTTAATATTTAGTAGCCATATTAAGATAAATTATTCAACTGCTTACTTTTCTCATTAATCAAATATAGTACAGTAAACCTTATACGTGTTGGTGGGTGCCAAACATTATGTGATTTTCATTGTAGGAAGTGGAGACCACCAGTTAGTGAAAAGCTGCATTAAATTTGCAGTCAAATTTGCATAGAATACGAGAGAGAGAGCGAGGAGAGGAGAGAAAATAGGATAGGATATAACTGAATTCCTTAATTTAAGACATTAATAATGGGGTGAGAATCTTTTATGAATAATTCTACATAAATTATTAAAATTGTTAAGATATTAATTGAAAACTAAAAAACTTTGAGAAAAATGGTAAGTAAGTCTTTATTATAGTATATATAGGGAAAAATCCCCAACAAGAAGCCAGGGGAGATGAGTCACCTTGGAAAAATCGAATTTATTTCAAGATATTTGATATCTTCGAAAAAAATAAAATGAATTCATTACGTTTATTTTTTTAATGTACTGCTCCAATTAGTGGAGTTTTAATTCAATGCAACCTTTTGGAAAAACATAAAGGGTAATTTACACTAACAACTTATAATTAAGGCTATTAAATACTTTCTGCTTTCATTTTTACTTATCAATTATATTAAGTATATATTTTATTTTTGTTGTTGTCCGTCCATTTTAGCAAATCAAGAGAAAAATAATTTTATTTCGGTTTTACACTTATCATTAACTACTCATTTTTCAAATTATTTCTCAAGACTTTTTGAAATACTATCACCGTTATGGTACTATGGCCAAATATTTATTTTATTTATTATTTTTTAAAAAGAGTGCAAAGTTCATTATGAATAAGTAAAAGTGAGTGGAGTTAGTACTTTTCAAAAAGAGAACAAAAGATCTTAAAAGATAAATAATATTTATGAAGAGTTTTTACATGCTTGATCCTTTTTTAACTATTATTTATAAAAATAGCATCATTTATTGTTTATTCCATAAAGAATACTTTTTTTTCATTAATGACATGTTATAAAAATTAAGCTCAACATCTAATAAATTAACTCACTCACTAATCATGGGAAGTACTTTTTTTTTTTTCCATCTTCATTTTTCCTTTACAACATTCATCTTCTTCACTCCATATTTTGAAAAGCTGCTGCATATCTCAATGCCACCCAAATCAAGATGTATCGATTTATACATCTTTTATACTATGTATATTAGGTATCACTTTAACTCAAAATGTATATTTATGTATATAATTTTTGTATATTTATTTGTGAAGTGCTATCTTATTTTAAGAGGTATTTTTAATGTATACTGTATTTTATATGTCAAGTGTGTGTGTGTGTGTGTGTGTGTATATATACCATCTTGTTTTTTGTATATTTATATATATCTTAATTAAATTTAAGATATATATTTTTATGTATATTTCACATGTCTAAGTGTCATCTTAATTGAAGATGTATTTTTTATGTATATGTTTTGTATATTTTATATGTGTTAATTCAAAGTATATTTTTATATATATGTATTGTATATATTAAAGTATATTATTATCTAAATAAGAGTTTTATGTTAAGAAAAGAAGAAATAAGTAAGAGAAAAACTTAAGAAGGATAATTAAAAATAAAATGAACGGAACAAATTTAAAAAATATATTGGCTTCGGTAGAAAACAAAACTAAGAAGACGAAGAAAAAGAAGGAAAGCTAATAGATAAAGAGAGAAAAAAAAGACATATTTTTTGTACCAATAATTACTAACTTTCCATTCAAATTTCTTATGTTTAGGGATTAATAGTTAATATTCCTATTTTAATGGAACTGTGTGCTACAAATATAAATATTTTCCTGCCATATCTGTAATATTGAATTTCATGTTAAAAATTTATTATATTTCTTTTAAACTGTGACAGTTATGTAAAGTCCCCCTGCGAGGCCCACTAGCAGTAAGGAACTAAGGACTACCATGTACACAAAGAATCGTGCGTTTATGCAAGGCTTGGGGATGGGTTGCACCACATGGGGATGTGATGTAGGCCTGATGTAAGCATCAGTGGCTGATTACATAGTTCGAACTCGTGACATATAGACTTCCCTCGAGCGGTAAAAGAAAAGAAAAAAGAACTTTTAATAGAGTGGTAGTTCAATCATCGTGACTTCAAACCATGTGCCTTGGGCTTTTGTCAAAGAAGGTGTGTTATCTAGAACCACATTTGATAAAAGGGCCACTACTGACATTGTCCATTAACACGGCCGAATTTGAAGAATGTTAGAAGACTAATCATTTGCACATTGTTATACAAAGATTATATTATATATAGTATATACACATTTGTCAACTACTTGTTCTATTCCGTTATTTAAGTACTTGTATTAAGTTAATTGTTGTATGTAATTCGATTGGACCATTATATTATAACAAAAATAAGGTGGAGCAAAACTCAAACTAAGATTGGATGCAGCATAGTCACGCGTTAGTAAGAACTTATCTGTCCTGGGTGTTTACATCAAGCCAATGAATATGCATATACGCTCGTTGGCATAATGCCTTGATACGTGTCTTTAGCTTGTTGGGGTGCATCTTTGTGTTCTTTGGAGGGAAAAAACTCCTGTTTCCTTTGAGAAGATATAAAATTACTAGCTTCATCGACGCCAACACACTAGCAAGGAAAGCATCGCGGAAAGCGAGGTTCGATACCCCTTGACCGCGGCTTTATGAATTAAAACAAGATGTTGGCTTGAAGAAAAATGCAGGAAAAAGGAGCCTCTTTCGTTAATTTAAGGGTTGAACACAAATCTAGCAAACTAAGTTCTAGAATATATTTCCCTCTAAGTAGCTCTCAACCATTGCAGTGACTTGGTGAGACTGGATGTGCTGATCTAAATAGTTGCCTCTGTGGAGGATTACACTTAAAAGAGAAAAGGATTGTTCTCTATACAAACTACAAGTGAAAATGCATTCCAACTGTGAACTAACACAATCCTAGGGCAAATACAAGATTGGGAAAATGGACCTGGAGAAGATGCTCCTACTAAATTTACACCACTTTGCAGAAAATATGTAGCAAAGCTGCCGATATCTCCATTCTAAAAAACAAAAATGCTCCATTAGCCAGAGTCCACAGAACACGAGGGGCAGTGTGTTACAATGTTTTCACTAAACCTGCTGTCCAATTCCTCCAATCTAACTTACCAATAGATTTGTTCCTAAAGCTGACCATTTCTTTAAAATCGAAACTCCACTTTTGATTGTTGCTTTCCGGTTTTCCTGATTCAACTTCCTCTCTTCCTTCTTCCTTTGTGTCGACAACTTCTTCTGCAGCTTCTTCGTTTACATCTACTGCTTCGTTCGCAGTCTCAGGCACTACTTCAGCTTGAGCTGCTGCATCAGTTATGATATTCCCGAGTGTATCAACGACCTCACTCATTTTAGGGCGAGATCTTGGATTCTTTGCGAGGCATTTGTTGGCCAGTAATGCGAGTCTCTGAGCTGACTTGACACAATCATGGCCTTCAAGCCGAGGGTCAATAATAAAATGAAATTTCTTCGAGTCTGAGACATAGGGTCTCACCCATTCCAGTAGTTTTTGCTCAGCTCGAGGAAGGTTTCGTTCCAACACTCTCCTTCCTGTGATAAGTTCATAGAGAACAACTCCAAAGCTCCAAACATCACTTTTAGCAGTGAGTTTTCCAGTCTGGACATATTCGGGGGCCGCATAGCCTACTGTACCAACGACCTGAAGACTTGCTATGTCAGGCAATACGCAAAGAGGAAATATCTACCGTAATCAAAGGCATGATAAACAGTTCTAGAACACCATGATCATTCTGCTCCAAACTTTAGAAGAATAAAAAACATATGAGGTCCATGTTGAAAGTTGAAACCCACGGAATACCAGGGAATCCCCATCCCGTTGACGAGAAAAAAGGGATGGAAAAGAAATACTTACTGATGTTGACACATGGCTTAGTCCTGCAGCTGGACCTTGCCGAGCCAGTCCAAAATCTGAAAGCTTTGCATTAAAGTCTTCATCCAGAAGAATATTTGATGGCTTGAAGTCTCGAAATATCAACTGAACCAAAGACAGCAGCGGAAAAATAACATAAGGACAACTTCTAAAACCATAAATGTCAAAGGTTAGCAGTTGGTACTGCTGATAAGAGGCTGCAATCCTGAATACATCAAGGGACCGGGGAAGATATCTAGTTATGCTGCCATCTCTGTTGATAGTCAAACTGAAGTTTGAATTGGGCTTCCATGCACCAATAATGTCATGGTTTTCTTAGGAGTGTACAAACACATATATAAGAAAGTTTTAATGAGTTCACTCTGAAATCAACAAACTTAAAATTATCTGATTCATTCTAGAAGATATAACTTTGACAATCCGTAGAAGCGCAAATGCAACTACCATCCAAATTTCAGAATTGTCAGAACGTGCAGCGCTCCACATCCAGTAGGCCAGTTGTTCTTAGTGAGACGACTTATTTTTTGGTAACTTGTTCAGAAACCATGCAAATAAATGGTGAATTAGGTATATGAAGCAGTTTGAACAAAGGGACTGCTTTAAGCTTGGATGAACATCAGATTTGTCTTGTTTACAAATATCCAGCCAAATGATTTTCTTTTTTGGCTTCTTGCCTGTCATCCCACCATATCTCATTTGCTCGTCTTCCAAGTTCCTTTTTGCTTCTATTCATGTCATGTATTCTACTATCCTCCAGTTGATGACCAATAAAGATTTAATTTACGTCTGTCTTTTTGTTACCTTCCTCAAAATATTACTAAATCCTGTTTTTAACATCGTTAACACTTTAGCTAAGCGAACTACTTTTCATTTTGATAAGAATCAGGAAAATATTCGGTAAGCTAGTTCACATTTCCAACATGATTCAAAGGATTATGTCATTGCATTTACTCAATATAAAGGGACTGAAAGACAAGAAAGGGATTTTTCTTCCTTAAAAAGAAAAATTTTAATGGGATGATTTCAACCCGCTTCCTTGAACTGTATTGCTACTACAGTAATGTGCAAAGCTTTTTCTTTAGTAAGGAAATCTCGAAGAAAGAAACGGGGGAGGTCATTAAATAAAACACGTGAACTAACAATTGAGAAAACACGTAACGGATTCTGAATAAAGAAGTCTAAATCACCTGAAAATCCATTTCTTCATGCAGATATGCTAATCCACGAGCTGCATCTTGGGCAATTTTTAATCTCAAAGTCCAGGAGAGGGGAGCTCGTGATCGGGCCAACAGATGGTCCTCCAAGCTTTTGTTACGCATGAGTTCATAGACTAAAAGACGTTGCATCCCCCTTTCATCATCCTCCGCACAATAACCGATTAACTTCACTAGATTTGGGTGCTTCACTACACCTAAAAAGTTTACTTCATTAATCCACTCCTTATGCCCCTGAATACTAGACCACAGAAAAATGAAACACATAAGATGATTGTAGAATAACTCGGCTTTACCTTACGAAACACATAAGATAACTGAGCTGAGAGGTGATAGGTAAAGAAATAAACTTGAAGACCAAATCTATTATATCCGAGTGGATGATCTCGAGGTCCTATTTTGAATTTTATCACCAGTTTTTTCCCAAATTAAGGATTTTTCCTGGCAGATAATAAAAAAATTATCAGTCTTTTTCTTGAATAGTATATTATTAACCTCCCGTCCTAAAATTAACAATAAGAACCACAAGAACAAGAACAAAACAACAAAAAGAACAACCACAATACAATCATCATTCCCTTTCAATTTAACACTTTTCGACGGTTAGTTTGATCAATTTCAGAATTAACTGCATTACATTAATATCTTTTATATAGTAAAATAAAATACTTTAGTTTTCGGGCCAGTTCTCGCGCAAGGGTTTTTTTTCGAAATGACAAATTAATTATAATGTTAGACAAAATTCACCTAGCTAATCAGCCCCACTAATTATTCACATTATAAGCATATAATGATTTTAGCCTGTAACTGCATATTAGACCCTTTTTACCAGGTTACCAATAATTTTATTATAAGCATATAATGATCTCGAGGTCACACTTACATGTTATTTCAAATGACCTGCCTTATTTTCAAAATTTTATTTACTAAAAAAATAAAAATAATCTCTGTACTGCTAGTGTATATAACTTAATTTTATTTAAAATTGAGGAGGAAAGCATGCCTGGAATCCATAGCGATTCAATCGTTTAACAGCAACTTCCATTTCACCAACAACTCCTCTATACACACACCCAAATCCTCCTTCTCCGATCCTTAAACTTCTGTTGAAACCTTTCGTCGCTAATTTCAGCTCATAAGACCCAAAAACTCGCAGATCATTAGCTCGTCGCTGAGTCAAAAACTCGTAAAACTCGAACGAGTCAGTATAATCCCTCGAGTCCGAGTCCAACTCGGACCGTGACCTCCGCGTATCAACGCTGGCACTGCTTGATGCTACGCTCAATGAACGAACCCATGAAACTTTTGATTCTCTCGAACTTAACGTTGCCCCTTCTTCTTCGTCCTTTGTAAAATAGAAGCATTTCATTTCTGTTTATTGGTTTAATTTTTTCTGGGTGTTGGTTTTAATTTAAGAAAATGCAAAGAAAAGGTAATATTAAATGTAAGGAACAGACAGCTGAAGAAAAGATGAGAGAATGGTAGATTTGAATATGACGAGTCAGTGATTAGAGTTTGAGGAGCGGGTGAACAAACAGCACCTCTTGTACTCGTGAATGTTTGGAAAAACATGTTTGATGTTCTCGGCTCGTCGGTTCATAAAAACCTGAAAAATCGAACCAAATTAAAATTCAAACCAAATCAATCAAAAAAATCGATAATTTTTAGGTTTGGTATGGTTTTAGTTTTAAATTTTAAAAACCTATCAAATTTGATTTGGTTTTGATTTTAATAAAAAAATAACCGAAAAAATCGAACCAAACCAACTATAAAAGTAACTATTTAAATTTATTATTACATATCTATATATATATGTATACTTTTATATAAAGTTTCTAAAATTTTATAGTACATCTTAGCCACTTGTATTTTTAGTCTAGTTCTTTGCTATTATAATAATTTAATTTTTATTTTTACATTCTAGTTTGGTTGATAGTTTTCTTTTACTAAATACAAGAATTTATTTCATGTAAAAATAATCGATTTTTAATTTAGTACTTAAATTATTCATCACTATTTGATTTAATTATTATCAATATATTTTTATAAATGATAGATTTCTCAAAGAGCAATTGATCTGATAGTGTTACATTGAAATGTTGTCGCTGGAATATGTGTTTGTTAGTGTATGTCTCATATTTAAGAATAAAACCGATAAATAACCGAAAAAATAAAAAACGGACAAAAACCGAATCAATAAAAAATCGACTTAATTAGTTTGGTTTGGTTCCAATATTTGAAAAACCGACTTATTTTGTTTGGTTTCTTTTTAGGAAAAAACCGACCCAAACCGAACCATGAACACCCCTGTTCTCTACTATGATTACATATACTCAAATTTGTGTCATATTTTTCTTGTACACGTCTTTTAGAAAATATTAAATATTTTTTTATTTATATTTTAAGATATAATAATCTCTCTTCATTTAATACTTATTCATAATTAAGGTATTTATAGTTTTTAAGAATAATTAATATTAAGGATAAAATAGAAAAAAATATTTAATTTACTCTGACCTTTTAAATAATTTGAAATTGTTATTTTTAGAAACCATGACACATAATTTGAGACGGAACAAGTAGTACGTAGTAATTATTATTTATCTATATTAAAATATATTTTAACTTTTACTTGTCAATTTTAGCAAATAAAGAGAACATCATATTTATTTCCTGTTTTATCCTTATTACTAATTATTCGTTTCACAAATTATTTGCCAAAACTTTTCAAAGTGTTGTCATTATTGTGGATACTATGATAAAATATATTTTATTTATTATTTTCTCAAGTAAAAATGAACGGTGGGCCAAGGGAGTATTAAATATCAGTTCCGTCTTATGTTACGGTGTAGGGCGAAATTCAAGAATAGCCAGATTTACAAATAATAATTAAAAAATAGCTATATTTTTAAAAGTAATTAAAATTTAATCATTTTTTATGTCAAGATAAATATAAATGAATACACTGTTCAAAATCCGAAAAATATTTCAGTATAATATATTGGAAGTTCATATGCATTGCCAGTCTCTAGAAAATTATGCTGGAACATTCTGTATTGTAGCAAAATAATGACTATTTTTAATAACTTTGCAAACGTTAGCTATTTTTTAATTACCAGTCTGAAAACTGGCTAGCATGTACTATATTCAATATGGTGTTTTGCTGGAAAGGTAACCATTGCATTTTTATGTGATTATGCTTGGATGAGTACGGATTTAAAAAAATAATATTTTCTTTCGATATATTTTTCTTTTTAATTTGCTCTAAAAGAATGACGTACTTTAAATAATTTAGTTTTATACTTTTTATTTTATTTTTAACGAAAAACTTTCACCTCAATTTAATTACTAGGTTCAAAATTTATTATTTAAAGATACTTAGTAAATTTTTAACATATGTACATGATTTAAGCTGAAAGTTATAGGTTCAGATGAACTCATAGCTTATTCATTGAGTATATTGTTGCGTGGAAGTATCTTAGTCATATAAATATTATGATATATTTTATCCCATAAATTTTAAATTTTTTTAATTTTTTCGTTAAATTTTATGCCGATTCATATTATGACTTAAATGGAAATGGAAGTGGTAAAGCAGCATCATTATATAACAAACTAAAAAAGAAAAAAGAATGTTGTCGTATGTATAAGATTGTAGTATATACTCCATAGTCCATAGAATATTGTTCGTATGTCGTGTTGTAGAGAGAGAGAGCGCACGCGCGCAAACAGTACAATTTTTGAAAGAAAATTGTACTACTATTTAGAATGAAGATTTGGCGTTAGTGGTTCAATTGAAAAATTAAGAAAATGAAAGTTTGATATTTCAAAAACATAACTGCAGTCCCCACAGCTTCATTGAGATCGGGGGTGTTCATAAAAATTCAAAAATCCGAATCAAATCGAAAATCAACCCAAATCGACAAAAAAAATTAATACTTTTTAGTTTGGTTTGGTTTTGCTTTTGAAATTTAAAAATCGATCAAATTTAGTTTAATTTTGGTTTTAATTTAAAAAAATCGAACCAAACAGAATATAGGAGTAATTATTTTAAATTTATTATTATACTTATATATATGTATACTTTTGTACAAAATTTTAAAATTTTTATAGTAAATATTAATCGTTTGCACTTTTAGTACAATTATTTACCTTTATATTCTAATTTAATTAGTAATTTTCTTTTGTTAAGTGTAAGAATCTATTTCATGTTAAAAATAATATATTTTTTGAGTCCTTAAATTATTTATCACTATTTTGATTCAATTATTGTCAATATATCTTGGTAAATAATAGATTTTTCAAAGGGCAATTGATTTGATAGTGTTACGTTGAAATGTGGTAGCTCAAATGTGTGTTTGGTAGTGTATATCTTATATTTAAGAAAAAACCGACAAATAACCGAAAAAATTGAAAAACCGACATAAACCGAATCGAGAAAAAACCGACTTAATTGGTTTGGTTCAGTTCTAATATTTGAAAAATCGACTTATTTGGTTTGATTTCTTTTTAGGGAAAAATTGATCCAAACCCGAACCATGAACACCCCTAATTGAGATAATAGTCCTTAGTCTATTTCGACAAAATAATAATTTTCATTACGATATATATATATATATATATATATATATATATATATATATATATATATATATATATATATATATATA
>MU745150.1:33984-50028 GCA_026770625.1 Nicotiana glauca
TTTTTTAATTTCTTGCATTAATCAAAGGCTGTTACATAAATTAAAATGAGCAGGGAATAAATTTTGTCAAAAGAAACCAAAAATATATCTGAAAAGTATTCCCACGTGGTGTAGAAAACATTTGAAAATGTTATTTTTTAAAAATTAAGCACAAATGGCGTGCTTAAATCTTCAATTTTCTAAATCACATGGAAGGTGAATATTATACGAAGACAAAAGAAATACCTCAACGGAGGTTTGTGTTATAAACTATTGCTTAATTAAAGGGTATGAACTATGAAGTTATTTGGTTAATAATTTAGATATCATGAGCTAATTATGCATTTATGTTGGATTATTTTATTTCGTTCTAACGCGATATGTTAGGAATTTTATACAAATAGTCAATTGAATTCACAACTTACTTTTTGTAATTGGTATACATAAATTATACATGATTATGCATGTATTATAACATTAGTAGAGTTTATTCATATTCTTTAAACACGTGAAACAGCAATTGTGTCTAAAATTTACTAAATTTTTTACCAGAAAGAACTGAACGATGAAGAGAAAACTCAAACATAAATTTGAGTTAAATCTCAGTATGTTGAAGGTTGGAGATAGCAAAGTCATGGAAATATAATACATCTAAAATATTTAACTTTGAGTGGAATTTAAATTGACTCGCACATCTTGACTGAAGAACATGAGGCATTTTCCCAAATGGTCTTTTTGGATACCACTAATTAAATTTTATCTCATAGTCCAATGACCTGAATTTGTCCAGCGAAGTACACAAATAGCCTTTAAAGTGGATGCTATTAAATTTTTGTTTCTTTTTGTTGTTGGGGTTTTATGTATTTAAGTATATAAAATACTTAAAAGAGGGTGAATAGGAAATGGAGGGAAATAAAAATTTTGAGTGAAATTTTAAGCTTCCTCTTTGACAAAGGGACATTGTCCTATATTGGAAGAGGAAGAGGTTTTTTATGGGTATATAAGCAATTGCTCTTCTTCTAGCTCTTAAAGAGTTGAGAAGAAGGCAAGCCTAGCGCCGTCGTCATCATCGTCGCTCGCTCGCTCGGCTTCGGCTTCGGTCAAAAAATTGATTGATTAATTTTTTGGATCAAATTTATTTGTTAATAGTAAAATATTAACAGAAATGTTATTAAATATTTATTTTAATAATAGAATATTAATATTAAAATAAATATTAATATTAAATCCAATCCGTTTTTCTGTGTTGGTAACAGAAAATTAACTAACCTATTCAATTTTCCCTCTTTATTGTTGAGTAAATAGCCATTTATATTATGGCATTTACGTTGTGGCCGTTTTACATAAACAGTCATTCTGAAGTGTTGCACCTCTTCAGATTTCAGCCCAACTTTGACTATAAATACAAGAATATTCTACTCAGAATTTTCATACGAATTTTTTGAGTTTTTCTCCTTTCTTCTGCATATTTTAACTTCAAAGAAAGCAATAGTAAGTGTGATTTGCTACCGAACTTTGTGTTCGCTGAAACACTGGGGTTTGAAGTACCACTACATCAGTGTGTAATTCGTTCTATCCTGAGAGGAAATAATCCATAACCTTGGGTACTAGGAGGTGATTAAATTCCTTAAGGAAACATTGTGAATTTAGTGGGCTCGATTTGGTTTTTTTGTTGTTTATGTTTTTCATTTCTGTTTATGTTAATTAATATCTTTCAAAATTATTTTACAAATACAGTTTACTAACAAGCTTAAGGAATTTAATATATTTTCTGTATTTGTACTCATTGTTTCTGGAGAGTAAAACCTTTGCGGTTTTGTACTCTATTGGAGATTAAAATCCACGTAATTTTAACGTTTGTGTCATTCTTTTACAGAAATGACTAATGATAATGTGAACCAAGTTGTTGCGAACTGCCAATGCCTCAACGAGCCTAACAACACCGGCAGCATTGGCACCGGCGGAGAAACCCGAAAAAAATTTCGGGATTGATTTCAAGCGTTGGCAGCAAAAGATGTTCTTTTACTTGACTACTCTAAGTCTCCTGAAGTTCATCAAGGAAGATATTCATATGTTGTCCGATGAAACTCCAGAAACTGAACGCTTTCTCGTGATTGAGGCATGGATTCAGATTTTTTGGGCAAGAATTATATTCTAAGAGGGCTGGAGGATGATTTTTATAATGTCTACAGTGGCGTGAAAACGTCAAAAGAATTGTGGACTGCGCTTGAAAAGAACTGCAAAATCGAAGATTTCGGGTTGAAGAAATTCGTTGTTACAAAGTTTTTGGGACTACAAAATGGTAGATAGAAAGTATGTTATTACCAAAGTAGCAGCGATGATTGAGAAGTTGCCTCATTTGTGGAAGGACTTCAAAAACTACTTGAAACACAAACACAAGGAGATGTCTTTTGAAGATCTCATTGTTCAATTGAGAATCCAAGAGGATAACAAAGCTGCAGAAAAGAGAGGCCGTGGAAACTCAGCAATAATGGAAGCAAATATTATTGAAGAGAACAAAAAGAGGAAGAAGGTTTCTGGATCGAAATACAACCCAAGCAAAAAGCGGTTCAATGAAAAATGCTACAACTGTAGAAAACCGAACATAAATCTACGAAGTGTCGTGCTCCGAAGAAAGACAAGAAGAATGGTCAAGCAAATATGGTTGAAAAGCATGATAATGTTGATGACTTATGTGTCATGTTTTCCGAATGTAACTTGGTGGGCAATCCTAAAGAGTGATGGATTGATTTTGGAGCCACTCCCCATGTTTGTGATGTTAGAGAAACTTTTGCTACTTATGCTCCTATTGGACCCGATGAGACGATTACTATGGGAAATGCTGCAAAGGCGAAGATTGAAGGATGTGGGAAGATATTTCTAAAAATGACTTCTGGCAAAGTTGTGACTTTAAACAACGTCCTTATGTTCCCGAGATTAGGAAGAATTTAACCTCCGCTGGACTTCTTATTAAGAATGATTTTAAATGTGTTTTTGTTTCCGATAAGATTGTAATAAGTAAGAACGAAATATTTTTAGGAAAATATTACCTAACTAAGGGCCTTTTAAAGCTGAATGTAATGGTTGTTGAAAATAATTATAAAATTTTGGCTTCGTCTTGCTTACTTGAGTCAAATGAATTATGGCATATATGTTTGGGTAATGTTAATTATAAACCTTGCGAAAAATAATTAATTTGGAAGTATTGCCTAAATTTGAATGCGACAAATCAAAATGTCAAATATGTGTGGAATCTAAGTATGTTAAATATCCTTATAAGTCAGTTGAACATAGATATTTGCGATATGAAGTTAATACCATCTCGCGGTGGAAAGAAGTATTTCATAACTTTTATTGACGATAGTACTCGATATTGCTATGTTTACTTACTTAATAGTAAAGATGAAGGAATAGACGCATTCAAGCAATGAAAAAATGAAGTTGAAATGCAACTTAAGAAGAAAATAAAAATGATAAGAAGTGATAAGGGTGGTGAATATGAATCTCCTTTTGAACAAATATGTTTAGAATTATGAAACTATTCGTCAAACAACGTCACCTTATATGCCCTAATCCAATGGGATTGCAGAAAGAAAGAATCGTTCATTAAAGGAGGTGATGAACACATTATTGATAAGTTCCGGTTTGCCACAGAACTTGTGAGGGAAGTCGTTCTTATGGCTAGTCGAATATTAAATCGTGTACCCCGTTGCAAAACACAATCCATTCCACATAAGAAATAAAAAGGAAGGAAGCCTAACTTGAATTATTTTAAAGTGTAGGGGTGTTTGGAAAAAGTGAAAGTTCCTAAACCCAAAAGGGTAAAAATAGGACAGAAAATCATTGATTGTGTTTTCATAGGATATGCGACTAATAGTAAAGCATATCAATTTCTGGTTCAAAAATCAGTAAATCCGACATTCATAATAATACGATTATAGAATCAGTTAATGTTGAGTTCTTTAAAAATATATATCTGTATAAAAGGGAATGTGAGTCGATTGGTGAAGGATCTAAACAACCTTGGGAAGAAACAAAGGATAGTATGCTTAACCAGGAGGATCCAAGACGTACTAAACTTCAAAGAACGTCTACTTCATTTGGACCAGATTTTGTGACTTTCTTATTGAAAAATGAGCCTCAAACATTTAAAGAAGCTATGTCTTCTTTGGAATCATTGTTTTAGAAAGAGGCAGTCAATAGTGAAGTAGAATCCATACTGAACAATTATACATGGGAATTGGTTGATTTTCTTCCTGGAAATAAACCGTTGGGTTCTAAATATATCTTTAAGAGGAAAATGAAAGAAGATGGCACTATTGACAAATTTAAGGCAAGACTTGTGGTCAAAGGGTATAGACAACGAGAAGGTCTTGACTATTTCGATACATACTCTCCAGTTACAAGAATTACGTCCATACGAACGTTAGTAGCGTTAGCTGCAGTTTACGGTCTTGAAATTCATCAAATAGATGTTAAGACAGCCTTCTTAAATGGATAGTTGGAGGAAGAAATTTACATGGAATAACCTGAAGGGTTTGTGGTTCTAGGTAAAGAAAAGAAGATATGTAGACTTGTTAAGTCCTTTTACGGACTAAAACAAGCACCCAAATAATGGCATACGAAATTTGGCCAAACAATGTAGTCAAATGGTTTTAAAATAAACGAATGTGATAAATGTGTGTACATTAAAAATGTTCCAAATTACGTAGTCATTGTTTGCTTATATGTGGATGATATGCTAATAATGAATAATGACATTGCCAACATAAATGCGACTAAGCGCATGCTAACAGGCAAGTTTGATATGAAATACTTGGGAGTTGCTAATTTAATTATGAGAATTAAGATCCATAAGATTTATCAATGTCTGGCATTGTCACAATCTCATTATATTAAGATAGTACTTGAAAAATTCAAGCACTTGCGCTTTAAAGTTGCAAAGACTCCAATTGACGTGAATCTTGCATTAGCAAAGAACAAAAGCCAAAGCATATCACAATTGGATTATGCTCGTGTGTTGGGTTGCTTAATGTACATCATGAATTGTACACGTCCAGATATAGCTTGTTCTATAAGTAAGTTTAGTCGATACACGAGCAATCCAGGTCAATCTCATTAGATGGCCATAAAACGAGTTTGGGGTATTTAGTACATACCCAGGACATTGATTTGCACTACAGAAAGTATCCTGCGGACATTGAGGGATAGTGTGATGCAAATTTGATCACCGGATCAACTAATTTGAAGTTCACAAGTGGATATGTATTCACTATTGGTGGAGGAGCGGTATCTTGGAAATCGTCTAAACAAACTTGTATTGCCCGCTCTAGGATGGAGGCTGAATACATAGCCTTAGATAAAGCACGTGAAGAAGCTGAATGACTCCAGAATTTCTTGGAAGATATTCTATTTTGGCCCAAACCGTTGGCACCGATATGCATACATTGAGATAGTCAAGCGGTAATTGGAAGGATTGGGAGCGTTATGTTTAAAGTGTAAATCTTATCATATACGACGAAGACATAAAATCATTAGGAAATTACTCTCTAGAGGAATTATCACGACTGATATGCAAAGTCAAGTGATAATATGTCGGATCCACTTACAAAAGGTCTAACTAGAGAGGTAGTTGAGAAATCATCAAGGGGAATGGGACAGGGGCCGAAAATAAATCATAGTGGCGGTAACTCTACCTAGAAGATTAGAGATTCCAAGATCTAGGTTCAAGGAGATCAAATAAAGTCATTAATGATGGTTCAACATTGTCAACTAAACTTTTGGTCCATTCTCGTGATGAAACAATGTTCAATACCAAGGATAAAATATTAAGTTTTTTTAGTGATTTCTAAATTTGATACGGGTTATCAAATAGTTTATCTATGGGATGACGCGTTTAGAATCACCTATGTAAGTGTGAAGTGTTAGTTGCCTCAAGGAGTATCTTGAAGGCCAGTTCTCTATGTACTTATGAAATCAGGCAGTGTTCATGGCTGAAACGAACACAACAATAAGAACCAAAGACGGTTAAGGGTTGGTTGTGTGACTTGTGGTTGTTTAGGTATACACCAAAGTTCGACGATTCAAAGATATCAAATCTACCAATTGATTGAGTATATCCGACATAAGTTCAGTACAAAAAGTTCAAAGGGAAACCTACTTATCCAGATGTAATTAATCCTTACGAATCACACAGTTTTTGATGCATAATTCCGTGATATAGCCATTCCCCATTAATGTGGGGGATTTTTGGGGTTTTATGTATTTAAGTATATTAAATACTTAAAAGAGGGTAAACGGAAAATGGAGGAAAATAAATTTTTTGAGTAAAATCTTAAGTTTCCCCCCTTTGCAAAGGGACATTGTCCTATATTGGAAGAGCAAGAGGTTTTTTTTATGGGTATATAAGCAATTTCACTTCTTCTAGATCTTAAAGAGTTGAGAACAAGGTAAGCCTCGCGTCGTCGTCGTTGCCGCTCGCTCGCTCGGCTTCGGCTTCGGCTTCGGTCAAACGATTGATTGATTAATTTTTTGGATCAAATTTATTTGTTTAATTGTAAAATATTAACAGAAATATTATTAAATATGTATTTTAATAACAAAATATTAATATTAAAATAAATATTAATATTAAATCCAATCCATTCTTTTGGTTTGGTAACAGAAAATTAACTACCCTCTTCAATTTTTCCTCTTTATTGTTGAGTAAATAGCCATTATGTTATGACATTTATGTTATTGCCGTTTTGCATAAACAACCATTCTGAAGAATTGCACCTCTTCAAATTTCAGCCCAATTTTGGCTATAAATACAAGACTATTCTGCTTAGAATTTCCATACAAATTTTCTGAGTTCTTCTCCTTTCTTTTGTATATTTTAACTTCAAAGAAAGCAACAGTAAGTGTGACTTGCTACCAAACTTTGTGTTAGCTGAAACACTGGGGTTTGAAGTACCACTACACCAGTGTGTAATTCGTTCTATCCTAGGAGGAAATAATCCATAACCTTGGGTACTAGGAGAGAATTAAATTCCTTAAGTAAACATTGTGAATTCAGTGGGCTCAAATTATTATTTTTTTGTTGTTTCTGTTTTTCATTTCTGTTTATGTTAATTTATATTTTTCAAAATTATTTTACAAATACAGTTTACTAACAAGCTTAAGGAATTTAATATATTTTCTGTATTTGTACTCACTGTTTCTGGAGAGTAAAACCTTTGTAGTTTTGTACTCTATTGGAGATTAAAATCTACGTGATTTTAACGTTTGTGTCATTCTTTTACAGAAATGAGTAATGATAATGTGAACCAAGCTTTTCCGATGGCAACTGCCAATAACTCAACGAGCCGAAAAACACCGGCAACATTGGTGCCGGCGGGAAAACCCGAAAAATTTTCGGGATTGATTTCAAAAGCTAACAGCAAAAGATATTCTTCTAATTGACTACTCTAAGTTTCCAGAAGTTCATCAAGGAAGATGTTCCCGTGCTGTCCGATGAAGCTACAGAAACTAAACACTTTCTCGTGATTAAGGCGTGGACTTAGATTTTTTATGCAAGAATTATATTCTAAGCGGGCTGAAGGATGCTTTGTATAATGTCTACAGTGGTGTGTAAACGTCAAAAGAACTGTAGACCGCGCTTGAAAAGAAATACAAAACTGAAGATGCCGGGTTGAGGAAGTTTGTCGCTGCAAAGTTTTTGGACTACAAAATGGTAGATAGCAGGTCCGTTATTACCCAAGTAACAGCGATGATTGAGAAGTTTCCTCCTTTGTGGAAGGACTTCAAAAACTACTTGAAACACAAACGCAAGGAGATGTCCCTTGAAGATCTCATTGTTCGGTTGAGAATCGAAGAGGACAACAAAGCTGTTAAAAAGAGAGGTCATGGAAACTCAGCAATAATGGAAGCAAATATTGTTGAAGAGAACAAAAAGAGGAAGAAGGTTTCTAGACCGAAATACAACCCAAGCAAAAAGCGATTTAATGAAAAATGCTACAACTGTGAAAAAATCGGACACAAATCTACGGATTGTCGTGCTCCGAAGAAAGACAAGAAGAAGAGTCAAGCAAACATGGTTGAAAAGCATGATAATGTCGATAACTTATGTGTCATGCTTTCCGAATGCAACTTGGTGGGCAATCCTAAAGAGTGGTGGATTGATTCTGGAGCCACTCGCCATGGTTGTGCTGTTAGAGAAGCTTTTGCTACTTATGCTCTTATTGGACCCGATGAGATGATTACTATGGGAAATGCTGCAAAGGCCAAGATTGAAAGATGTGGGAGGATATTTCTAAAAATGACTTCTAGCAAAGTTGTGACTTTAAACAACGTCCTTATGTTCCCGAGATTAGGAAGAATTTAGTCTCCGCTGGACTTCTTGTTAAGAATGATTTTAAATGTGTTTTTATTTCCGATAAGGTTTTAATAAGTAAGAATGAAATGTTTGTAGGAAAATATTACCTCACTGAGGGCCTTTTAAAGCTGAATATAATGGTTGTTGAAAGTAATTATAAAATTTCGGCTTTGTCTTACTTACTTGAGTCAAATGAATTATGGCATATACATTTGGGTCATGTTAATTATAAAACCTCTTGAAAAATGAGTAATTTGGAAGTATTGCCTAAATTTGAATGCGACAAATCAAAATGTCAAATATGTGTGGAATCTAAGTATGTTAAACATCCTTATAAGTCAGTTAAAAGGAATTCAGATCCTTTAGACTTAATTCACATAGATATTTGCGATATGAAGTTAATACCATCTCGCGGTGGAAAGAAGTATTTCATAATTTTTATTGACGATAGTACTCGGTATTGCTATATTTACTTACTTAATACTCTCTCCGTTTTAATTTATGGGAATCAATTTTACTGGGCATGGAGTTTAAGAAATAAGAGGAGACTTTTGAACTTGTGGTGTAAAATGAGGCACATATATTTTGTGTGGCTATAAATCATTGCATAAAGGTAAATTATTTCCAAATAAGGAAAGTGGTC
The DNA here is from genome assembly GCA_026770625.1 of Nicotiana glauca. Classification (NCBI taxonomy): domain Eukaryota; kingdom Viridiplantae; phylum Streptophyta; class Magnoliopsida; order Solanales; family Solanaceae; genus Nicotiana; species Nicotiana glauca. The sequence continues at coordinate 42,963 of MU745150.1, forward strand.
ATTCTTTTTGGCACGGACCAAAAAGAAAATAGATTCACATAAATTGAAATAGAGGGAGTAGTAAAGATTAGGGGTGGCAATTGGAGACCAAACCCGTCTAACCTACCCAACTATCCCAGAGATTAATGGGTTGGGCTACAAACATTTTAACTCATGGGTCAATTTGGGTTGAGCCGAAGCTAACCCATTATTTTTTATAGCCCATTCTGACCCATTTAACAGCCCAAATACAACCCATGAAACTCATCCAGAACAAAGGATCTCAACCTAACTTATATAAAAATTTACTTAGTTGCCCTAATTTTTATATTTTTTATATTTTTAATTTTTTATTCTTTTATTTTTCTACACCACCCACTCACCCCACCCCCTACCCCCGCGCAAAACCCAAAAAAAAATACTTTTTATTTTTATTTTTAAATTTCTATTTTTTGTTTTTCAATTTTTCTGTCCCCCACCCCACCCCTATCCCATGCGAAAAACCCCTAAAAAATTCACTTTTTTTATTGCATTTTCAATTTTCTATGCCATCAACCCTACCCCTACCCTCCTACCCCCACCCCAGCGGCAAACCCTTAAAAAAAATTAACTTTATTTTTTGTATTTCTAATTTTTTAGTTTTTTTTACTTTTCTGCACCACCACACCCCCCTCCCCCCGCAAAACCCCTCGATTAATTTTTTTACCTTTTCTTTATAATTTTAATTTTCTGTTTTATATTTTTTCATTTTTCTGCACCATCCACCCACCCCACCTCCACCCCCACCCATAAAATATTTTGCAACTTACATATTTTTAGATAAAAAGTTTTTTTATACAAGATGAGCATGGTTCTAAAACATAGGTCAAGTTGGGCGGGTTGGGTTATCACCTATAGTTTAGCCCATCTTGACCCATCCTATCTTAACCCAAATACACTTTGGGCTGGGTTGGGCAATGACCCATTTATTGACCTAACCCATCTTGACCCGCCCAAATTCAGCCCAACCCGCACATTTGCCACTCCTAGTAAAGATGAAGGAATAGACGCATTCAAGCAATAAAAAAATGAAGTTGAAATGCAACTTACGAAGAAAATCAAAATAATAAGAAATGATAGGGGTGGTGAATATGAATCTCCTTTTGAACAAATATATTTAGAATATGAAATTATTCGTCAAACAACAGCACCTTACACGCCCTAATCCAATGAGATTGCAGAAAGAAAGAATTGTTCATTAAAGGAGGTGATGAACGCATTATTGATAAATTCCTGTTTGCCACAGAACTTGTGGGGGAAGCCATTCTCATGGCTAACCGAATACTAAATCGAGTACCCCATTGCAAAACACAATCCATTCCATATAAAAAATGGAAAGAAAGGAAGTCCAACTTGAATTATTTTAAAGTGTGGGGGTATTTGGCAAAAGTTAAAGTTCATAAACCCAAAAGGGTAAAAATAAGACCGAAAATCGTTGATTGTGTTTTCATAGGATATGCTACTAATAGTAAAGCATATCGATTTTTGATTCATAAATTAGAAAATTCCGACATTTATAATAATACGGTTATAGAATCAGATAATGTTGAGTTCTTTGAAAATATATATCCGTATAAAAAGGAATGTGAATCGATTGGTGAAGTATCTAAACGACCTCGAGAAGAAACAAAAGAAAGTACGCTTAACCAGGAGGATTCAAGACGTAGTAAACGTCAAAGAATGTCTACTTTATTTGGATCAGATTTTGTGACTTTCTTTTTGGACAATGAGCCTCAAACATTTAAAGAAGCTATGTCTTCCTTGGAATCATTATTTTGGAAAGAGTCAGTCAATAGTGAAGTAGAATCCATACTGAACAATCATAAATGGGAATTGGTTGATCTTCCTCTTGAAAATAAACTGTTAGGCTCTAAATGGATCTTTAAGAGGAAAATGAAAGAATATGGTATTATTGACAAATTTAAGGTAAGACTTGTGGTAAAAGGGTATAGACAATGAGAAGGTCTTGACTATTTCGATACATACTCTCCAGTTACAAGAATTACGTCCATACGAACGTTAGTAGCGTTAACTGCAGTTTATGGTCTTGAAATTCATCAAATGGATATTAAGACAGCCATCTTAAATGGAGAGTTAGAGGAAGAAATTTACATGGAACAACCTGAAGGGTTTATGATTTCAGGTAAAGAAAAGAAGGTATGTGGACTTGTAAAGTCCCTTTACGGACTAAAACAAGCACCCAAACAATGACATGCAAAATTTGACCAAATAATATTGTCAAATGGTTTTAAAATAAATGAATGTGCTAAATGTGTGTACATTAAAAATGTTCCAAATCACATATTCATTTATTTGCTTATATGTGGATGATATGTTGATAATGAGTAATGACATTGCGAACATAAATGCAACTAAGCTCATGCTAACTGACAAGTTTGATATGAAAGACTTAGGAGTTGCTGATTTAATTATGGGAATTAAGATCCATAAGACTTCTCAAGGTTTGGAATTGTCATAATCACATTATATTAAGACAGTACTTGAAAAATTCAAGCACTTGGGCTTTAAAGTTGCAAAGACTCCAATTGACGTGAATCTTGCATTAGAAAAGAACAAAGGCCAAAGCATATCAGAATTGGATTATGCTCGTGTGTTGGGTTGCTTAATGTACATCATGAATTGTACACGACCAGATATAGCTTGTGCTATAAGTAAATTGAGTCGATAAACGAGCAAGCCAGGTCAATCTCATTGGATGGCCATGAAATGAGTCTTGGGGTACTTAGTACATACCTAGGACTTTACTTTGCACTATAGTAAATATCCTGGAATCATTGAAGGGTACTGTGATGCAAATTGGAACACCGGATCAATTGATTCCAAGTCCACAAGTGGATATGTACTCACTATTGATGGAGGAGCGGTATCTTGAAAATCGTCCAAACAAACTTATATTGCCTGCTCTACAGCAGAGGCTGAATTCATAGTCTTAGTTAAAGCCGATGAAGAGGCTAAATGGATTCGGAATTTCTTGGAAGATATTCCATTTTGTCCTAAACCGTTGGCACCAATATACATACATTGCGATAGTCAAGCGGTAATTGGAAAGGCTATGAGTGTTATTTATAATGGTAAATCTCATCATATACGACGAAGACAGAAAATCGTTAGGCAATTACTCTCTAGAGAAATTATCATGATTGATTATGTAAAGTCAAGTGATAATGTGTCGGATCCACTTACAAAAGTCCTAACTAGAGAGGTAGTTGAGAAATCATTAAGGGGAATGGGACTGTGGCCGAGAACAAGTCATAGTGCGATAACTCTACCTAGAAGACTGGAGATCCCAAGATCTAGGTTCACGGAGATCAAACAAAGTCATTAATGACGGTTCAACTTTGTCAACTGAACTTTTGGTCCATTCTCGTGATGAGACAATGTTCAGTACCAAGGATAAAGCATTAAGATTTTTTAATTATTTCTAAATTTGATACGGAGTTATCAAATAGTGTATCTATAGGATGATACGTTTAGGAAGCACCAATGTAAGTGTGAAGTGTTAGCCACTTCAAGGAGAATTTTTCAAGGCCAGTTCTCTATGCACTTATGAAATCAGGCGGTGTTCATGGCTGAAACGAATATAACAATGAGAACCAAAGACGGATAAGAGTTGGTTGTGTGACTTGTGGTTGTCTAGGTATACTCCAAAGTTCGACGGTTCAAAGATATAAAATCTACTGATTGATCGAGTATATCCGACATAAATTCGCTATGGAAAGTTCAAAGGAAAACCTACTTATCCAGATGCAATTAATCCTTGCTTACGAATCACACAGTTTTTCATGCATACTTCCGTGATATAGTCATTCCTTATTAATGTGGGGGATTGTTGGGGTTTTATGTATTTAAGTATATTAAATACTTAAAAGAAAGTGAATAGAAAATGGAGAAAAATGAAATTTTTGAGTGAAATTTTATATTTTCCCGCTTGGCAAAGGGACATTGTCCCGTATTAGAAGAGGAAGAGGTTTTTTATGGGCATATAAGCAATTGCTCTTCTTCTAGCTCTTAAAGAGTTGAGAAGAAGGCAAGCCTCGCGCTGTCGTCGTTGCTCGCTCGGCTCGGCTTCGGCTTCGGCTTCGGATTCGAATTCGTATTCGGATTTGGTTAAATGATCAATTGATTGATTAATTTTTTGGACCAAACTTATTTGTTAATAGTAAAATATTAACAGAAATGTTATTAAATATTTATTTTAATAACAGAATATTAATATTAAAATAAATATTAATATTAAATCCAATCCGTTTTTCTATTTTGGTAGCAGAAAATTAACTACCCTCTTTAATTTTTCCTCTTTATTTTCCTCTTTATTGTTTAGTAAATAACCATTTATGTTATGGCATTTATGTGGTGGCCGTTTTACATAAACAACTATTCTGAAGAGTTGCATCTCTTCAGATTTCAGCCCAGTTTTGGCTATAAATACAAGACTATTCTGCTCAAAATTTCCATACGAATTTTCTAAGTTCTTCTCCTTTCTTCTGCATATTTTAACTTCAAAGAAACCAATAGTAAGTATGATTTGCTACTGAACTTTGTGTTCGCTGAAACACTGGGTTTGAAGTACCACTACACCAGTGTGTAATTCGTTCTATCCTGAGAGGAAATAAGTCATAACCTTGGGTCCTAGGAGGGGATTAAATTCCTTAAGGAAACACTGTAAATTCAGTGGGCTCGAATTGATTTTTTTGTTGTTTCTATTTTTCATTTCTATTTATGTTAATTTATATTTTTCAAAATTATTTTACAAATACAATTTACTAACACTTGCCCTATATGCAGACTTTCAAATTTAACATAGACGGACAACACTTTTAACCTTTAAATTCTGCCTAAAGGACAAGTTCCTAGAGTTCGAACGCTGAGTGTGGAATAAATTTTTATCTTATAACTAATAAATACAAGATATATATTATCATTTTAAGTTTTAACAATCAGTGTTATTTTATTTGTTGTAATATAAACATGAATAACTATTTACAATACAACATATATAATAACAAATGCATTGGTTTCATACTTTGGAAACGTAATAGACAATACTTTGTTTCTGCACTATCATATTAATTACTATTTTTTTTCTTTTTCGCATCATTCATACTGATTATTACTACTCGATCGTGTTATAGTAATTTCAAGACATTTTCCTAATGTGCTCAGCCTTCGTTATTGTTTACAAGACATATGAATTATTTCTTTTTATACGTAAAGCTATTATTGTTTCCCCAAGCATGCTCTAAACAACATTAGTAGTTGGTGAAAAGGTCCGGACAAGTTTTGTTGTTAAGGAAAATGCACAGGTGGAGCGTATTACAAGCAAACTCTATGTCATTATTATAATCACGAGCGGGGGCGGAGCTAGAGCACCGGGAGCGAGTTCGTCTAAACCCAATAACTTTGATTTAAACCTTGTATTTATCTTTAAAAAATCTATTTAATATGTACAAATTATTAATTTCGAACCCAATAACTTAAAAGGATTAGAATTTTGAACCCACAAAATTAAAATCTTATCTCCGCCTCTGATCACGAGATCCTATCTAATTGGCTTAACCAACAAGCGACATTGTTATGGAGGCACACCGAAGGGTAAAAACTTAGTTACACTTTGTATTTACACCAAGTTAATGAATATAAAACGTATATCTTACATATATACTTTTCAGCATTCAACCATAGTTAATGATATATAGTTTTACTTTAATTTGTTAATTCTTAAGGTTAATAGTATTGTTTTGAGATAGCTAGCTGAGTTTAGCTAAACTATGATTTTGTAAAGATTACTACGGTGATTAATAAGATAAATTAGTTACCAACAATAACAATAACAAGAATAAATTCAGTATCATCTCACAAGTGAAAATCAATTAACTACCAAAAAAAATTAACTATATTTATGTAGGTAATATTTTTCTAAAATATGTCATATACACACAATATTTGATTGATACCCCTGAAGTATATTATAACTTAAACAATAATCTAGGATAAGAACTAATACCTTAAAGGTCACATTTGATTGATACTATATATTTATACAACATTTTGTGTACGCCACTGACAACGGATCGATAATGCTAATATATATATACACACACACTCAATAAATAGTAAGATATCAAATAGAAGTAGTGAAGGGGAGCCTTGGTACAACGATAATATTGTTTATGTGTGATCTATAACTTACGAGTTCAAGCCGTAAAAACAGCCACTAATGTTTGCATTAGGGTAGGCAGTCTATGTCACATATTTTGAGGTGTCATCCTTCCTCGGACCATGCATAAATACAAGATACTTTATACACCAGATTATTTTTTAATTTTTTTTTTTATCAAATAGAAGCAGTAGATGCAAATGATTCAAAATTTTGATTGTGATACTTCGAATAGAAATCGTAGAGGAAGAGATGAATGCACACTTTGACCAATAGATGTAGGCACGCCACAGTCTTTGACGTTAAGCGTGTATCCTTTTTTGAACAAAATAGTACTAGTATAATTTTTTCTACTTCTTACAAAATAATAATAATAATAATAATAATAATAATAATAATAATAATAATAATAATAATAATAATAATAATAATAGGTACAGTGTTAATATGGTACCATGTATCTACTTGATATTTGTTTAAAAATTGGTGCAAAAAAATTATCAGAAAAATTTTCAACCAAACATCACAGAAGGTTTGTTTGCGTTGATGATAGTCTTCTTAGGTTAAAAATAATTATTAGGCAAATGTAGGGGTGTACAAAGGAAACCGATAAACCGCACCAAACCGGTAATTCGAGTCAAATCGGAAAAAAAACCCGATCATGGGTTGGTTTGACTTGGTTTGGTGTTGGAAAAAATAACCAGACCATAATTGGTTTGGTTTGGTTTTAACTAAAAACAGTCAAACCTAAACCAAACCAACCCGATATTACATTTATTGAATTTTTACAAATATTTTATACATATAAATATTTATTTTTAATACAATTCATAAATATTTCTTAAACTTTTTCACATTTTTATCTTTAAA